>MU756438.1:116797-142253 GCA_026770625.1 Nicotiana glauca | reverse complement strand
GAGAGATATGTTCCTTTGAACCTATTTTTATTTTAATATAATCTTGAAAAATACAAAAGAAAAAAAATAATAATAGGACCTTATTTTTTATCTTTATACAATTTCGAAAATACAAAAATAGTCTCATTAATGTTTTGTAGTCATTTTAATCTTTAAAAAATACAAAAATAGTACTTTATATTTTATCTTTATATAAAAACAAAAATTTCAAAAAAATAGTTTCATTAATATTTTGTAGTTATTTTAATCTTGAAAATACCCAAAAAATAGTTTTATTTTAATTGTCAGTCTCATTTTAACAGTTATTTTTCCTATGTAGGATTAATTAAATAAGATCGTATTTTTATTCTCGGTTGCGGGGAAAGAATAATATTTGGGTTCAAACGACCCATTTTTAGGCACAAATTCGGACCTAGCCCATAACAACCCAAGCCCAATACCCAACACCAAATAACCTAACCCTAGACCTACAAAACTAACGCCTACAATCTAAAAGGGAGGGGGGAATAACGCCTGATAGACATCAGAGGCACAGCTTTTAAAAATACAAGACCCCATTCCCTGTAACTGGACCTTCTGAACACAAAAACCCCTCATCTTTATCTTCTTTAGCGAACGACCAAAAAACACCTGAAAAACGAACATATCCCTCCCCATGTCCTCTTCTTCAACGCAAAACTAAAAGCTCTTTCTTATTTAAAGCAATAGACCAACAGCTTCTTCTTGGACATTTTTTCGATGGTCTCAGCTGAAGCTTAAATGACAATCCTATGAGCTCTGGTTCTTGAAAATATCCCAGCATCCAGAACAAAAACGACCCAAAGCCAGCCCTCCTCACCATCGAACACCCCCGATCTTGAACTTCTTCTCCAGTCATTTCTGTCCGGATGAACCTCACCTCGCCGGAAACTACCCAACCAGACCAGCTCTAAACCAAATAACGCCTAGAATCCAAACCCAGTCAAAAACAACCAGATCGAAACAGAATAGTCGAGTTCGTGAGGCCGTCGTTCGAGGTCGAGTTCGTTGGCTCCTAATCCTGTTTTGTTGCTGTCTCGCCAAGTTGCTTTTGAGCGATTGAATTTTGACTCGAGAACTGACTGTGTACAATTCAAAATCGAATTAATCAAAATCTCACTTTCAGGTTCACATCTCATCTTTCATTCTGTTGTCATGTGGATCTAAATATGATAAGTTTTAAGGTTTAAACAGAGTAGGTCTAGAAAGAGTCGATTGAAATCTTATTCGAGTATCTTGGTGTTGAATTCTGCGCCATAATCTGTGTTGGTCTTCCTCTGTTTCTTGAGTATGAGTGATTGATCTCATTAGAAATGATTAAAATACGTGTGATATGCTGGTAATTATATGCCTAATATAATTTACTTATTAGTATAGTTAGGCTTTCATTTTATTGTCATTATAAGCTCATAAAAAATCTGGTTTGTTTTCTTTAATTAAATTTATTGGTTGATGACAAAATTAGCAGTTATTGTTATTAGTCTAAACTTATTGCCTATATGTTCAATGTTTACAATGTTAGGTGTAGGTTTACCCTCTGTATGTGGAGGGTGATGGACGGTCAATTTAGGCTTTTATTACCAAATTCAAAAACTAGTTGGTATGTTGAGTTTTGTTTTCCTTTGTCGTCGTTTTAAGTCTTCTAGCTGCTGTTCTTATTTTAAGTAATGCTTGTTATTTCAATTTGCATTTTTTTAGCTTGTAAACTTATGTTAGTAACCTGTTTAGATCAGCAAATCACTTTCTTGAGTAAGAGCTATAACTATTTGAGGCGTGCCATGCCTAATAAAATCTTAAATTGCATGGCCCTCGTTTAATTAATTTTGTTTGTTCTTAGATTTCGGGATGGACCGTTTAGCGAATTTCACGGCTTTTCCCAAAAGATAACCACACGTTAGTTGCTTTAGGTCCGTTATTTAAATAATTTTACCTTCCCAAATACGGGTGCACAGTTATGTGACCCAAATCCAAATCTCAACGAAGTCGAAATATGTAAAAAATCGCGGGTGCATTTATGTGACGCGGTTCGAGACATAATTTTACGACATTGCAATTCTCTTAAAATAATAATAATAAAAGCAGTTCAAAGTTAAAAACATATAGATTAAAACATGTACTAAAATCAAATAAATAAGACAGTTGAGCGACCGTGCTAGAACCACGAAACCCGAGAATGCCTAACACCTTCTCCCGGGTTAACAGAATTTCTTACTTGGATTTTTGGTTCACGGACTGTTAATAGAGTCATATTTTACCTCGGTTCGGGATTCGACCGATGACTTGGGACACCATTAATCTCCCAAGTGGCGACTCTGAAATCTTAATAATAAATCCCGTTCCGATTGTCCTTTAAGTAAAAAAAACTCCTTTATGCCCTCGGGGGTGTAGTATAAAAAGGAGGTGTGACACACGCCCACACGCCACCTAGCATGTGCGTTACCTCAACACCAATCACATAGCACATAATTTGGGGTTTCATACCCTTAGCATTAAGTTTAAAAAAGTTGCTTATCTTGAACAAGCCGATTCTACCACCGAGCAAGCCAAGCGATGCTCTAAAGATTCCATTATGCGCGTTCCGATCTCCGAACGGCTCAAAACTAATCAAAAGACAAATCAAATACATCAAACAATGCTAAAAAAACCAATCCCAGTCGAAAAAGGTCGAATCTTTAATCAAAAGCCCAAAATCGGCCAAAAAGCCCAACTTAGGCCCATAACTCGGAACCCAAAAAAATTATAAAATCCGACAATCCATTCAATTACGAGTCCAACCATACTTTCACTCAAATCCAATTCCAAATCTGTGTTCAAAACTCCAAAATTCACTTTATGAAATTTTAGACAAAATCCCAAAATTTTACATTGAAATCATGAATCAAATACCAAAAACGATGATGGATTCATGAAATATAACCAAAATTGAGTATAGAACACTTACTCCAATCCATATGGTAAAAATTGCCTTCAAAAATTATCCAAATTCGAGCTCCCCAACTCAAAATATGACCAAATAAATAAATCTTCCATGTTAAGTAATTTTGCTCAATTGTTCTGCCTCATTTTGCAAGTCAAAGAATCCTGAAACTTGCTTTTGGTACCTCCAATGAATTCCTTGTAAAATTTCAGTCAAGATAGACTTTTGAATTACTCCATTTGACCTTATAATGAATGAGATATGTTAGTTTCAATATTTGGAAATAGTGCAGATTTTTAAAGACAAAATTACACAATAATGCACTTCATAAGTAGACCTTGCACTATTTTGGCTCAGTTACAAGTTTGCAAATGTGTAGCCAAATATCAGTAAGACATTTTCTTTTATCATTCCCTCTAACTATAGCAACATGATCTTTTCTTCATCGCCTACCTACCGTATTGTAGCTCTCTCCTCATTTTTCATCCATAAATATATAATTTAATTAATAAAAAAGTATCATATGCAAACTAAAAATGAAAACAAAAATCAGTTCCTTATTTTTAGTGTAACCATTGACCGAGACACCCTGTCAACACTCATTCATGCCTTCTCCCATAACCAATATTTCTCCAAATTGTTTTTTTTTTTCATTTTCTTATTTGTGTATCTTTAGGCGTGAAATATCCATGAGTTTTTAATCTCTTTTTTCCTCAAGTTTATTCATACCTATCACAAATACAAAACACAAAATCAGACGCGAGAAATCTAAAATCTCATCTCGTTCAATGCTAATCTTCTTAAAGTTTGATAATGATTTTGTGAGAAATTTGGAGTGTGTATTGTTTGAACTTATTGGAAATAGTCTAAGTAAGTTGTATACAAAGTTTAAAGTTATTTATTGGAGATTTTGGACTAGTTTTATACAAGAAATACAAGTGAAAATCGTACAAAAAATCCATCATAGATGCTTATACACTTTTATAGAATGTTGTACACTTTTATACAAAGAGGTACATTATGTATATAGTTGTATAAAAGTGTATAAATATGTATAATCACAGTAGTAAAAATATTCGTGATATACTATGTATATAGGTGTATAAAAAGAATAAGAAGAAGGAGAAGAAGAAGAAAATGTGAGAAACTCACCAAATACCTGTAAACAATGTATCAACCTTGTATAAAATAGTGTATAAGAGGTGTTTATACACTTTATATACTATTTATATAATATTATATATTATTATACAAATGAATCCTATCAATGGAGCTTCACGAGTTATTCTTCTTCCTTGGGCATCCTCTGAATTTAACTCAAATCCAGCATAAATCTAATCCAAATTACTTGAAATTTAAGTTTTGAACTCCTGATGATAATTCCAATCAATTGGGACAACACCCATTCCAAACAACTAACAAATCAGAAAACTCAATTTTCTGAAATCGAATCTTTGCACCATAAGTGACAAAATTACAGAATATGCACTTCATAAGAATTATCATCTTTGAATCTGGAAGAAGAATTGAAGAAGAATAATAATGGTAGAAAAATTTTAGGGTACAAAGGCATGACATGGGAGGAAGAAGAAGAATGAAGAAAAAAAGGTGGGTTAATGAAGAAAAGTAATTTTCAGGTTATGTACAACATGGGTTACACTGGGTAAGGGCTCCAAACGTGGGCCATTTTCTGATGGGTTGTTGGGCCAAGTGAAAAGGGGTGTAATTCTCCTATTTATATATGAAGCAGTTGCAATTTCATAATTACTCTGAAAAAAATCTGGCAACCCAATTCTTAGTAAAATGGCCATAAAATCCTCATACAATGTCCAAATTTGACAATTCTTTTTGCTAAACCTTAGTAATTACAATACGGATCTAATGCTTCAATCAAAATAGAAAATGGAGCTCATTTGCTTAATGTGGTACCATTTATGCTTGAAAAAATGATGTTGGAACATAAGAAAAACGAATGCAATACAGTCCAAACCTATCCGAAACTCACCCGATCCCTTTGGCACTCCGTACGAACATACCAACAAGTCCCATTATATAATATCGACCTACTCAAGGCCTCAAATCATGTATAACAATATCAAAATGATGAAACGCACCTCAAATCAAACTTAATGAACTTTCAAACTTTCAACTTCAAAAACTCGCGTCGAAACATATCAAATCAACTTGGAATGAACTCAAATTTTGCATACAAGTCCTAATACATCATACGGAGTTACTCGTGCCCCCAAACTACCAAGCGAAGTGCAAATGCTCAAAATGATCGGTCGGTTCATTACATTCTCCCCCACTTAAACATATATTTGTCCTCGAACGTGCCAAGAGTTGTTCCTAAGCCGTCAAACCTTCGTGTAACCTTATCATGCACATACCCAGGGGTGATCCCACGTCACCCTATACCATATAGGCTTGAAAACACGACATAACTGAAGATCATTACTTCAACCTTAGTCCGTAAACCATAAAATTCAATTTCCAACATCTGGAATTTACTACAAGACCCAAACTTCGCGGCTACACACGGTATAAGCCTAAACAAGTTGTATCAAGCCATAAACACAACCCAATATGTAATCACCCGACATACCATACAACTCGCATACTCGTAGCAAAATTTTTTATCACAGTAGCTGCTCAAAATAACTCAATACCGGTAATAAACCTCAAGTCAAACAAAACCTCATTCTAAAGCCTTTGTGTACTGCAGATGATGAAAGAAACACGCAGAAACTCATAAACATTCATCAGATCAACAATTCATGGAGTTCCCCCTCCTTCAACAAGAACTATAGCCAATTTCTAAGTCGATCAGCGGCATTATCCTTACAAGTATACCGCAATCAAATCCGATAGCACCCATTCTAGGTCTGACAACCTCATCTTATCAAATACAAGCTACTCTGCTGACATGCCTCACCAATACTACTTGAAGCCACAAACCATGCAATCTTTACACCAATACGCAACAATTCAAACGTATTCAAACATAGAAAATGACTCCAATGAGAAAACCGTCCCGGAAGCTCAACAAGCACCACCACAACACAATGCGAAGAACCCATCACACACTGTGGAACGTAAACACGCGAATCTTACACAAAGGATCATATCCCAACACAACTTCGTTGCAATGCGCGACCCCATCCAAACACTGGTCCACATGAAATATCTCAAGTCACAATGCTCAAAATCAACAACCACGCACAATGTGATGTCTAGTACCAAAAGTGCACGACTATACCCACTGAAGCAAATAACCCAATACCATAGTCTGGAATGAACGTAATCAATGCACAATCAATCATTCAACACCCAAATACTATCTCGCTCAAATTCTGCTATAAATCCCAAATAAAACTGCACCGTGTGTGTATATAACCAACGAATCACAACACCTCGTAGCATAGAAGAGTAACTCACAGATCATTTATGAACAAAAATAAGCTCAACAAAAACCAAATGGCACATCCCTCAACAATAGCGGTATGGAGTCAACCAATCTGACCTGGTGTAGAACACACATCCTCATTGGGCCTACTAATGGACCCTAAACCAACTCTGGTCACCCAAAAATAGATACTAACACTATGAATGTCCACAATGACTGAACCATAAAGCATACTATCATCTATCTAGCTTTGGCCACATCTTCACAGTCTACAACCACGAAATAATATATTTCGGAGAACTCCCGTTCTCCAAATTCATAGAACATAAAAATCACCTTATCTGATCTTAACTATACCGCTCGAATGTCTAACATATCTCTCATACACGATCATCCCAAGAGGAATACTTATATAATTCTTTCGTGCCACATAGAAAAATCTGAATATCAGCAATCGATCAACCAAGCAAGTGCCACAATACCAATGAAGTATCCATAAATCAAAAAATTGTGCCCCTTCTGAAATTTACACTCTCATCAAGCCATATCCAATAGTAATATCATTTATATAGTCCTCTGAAATCGTCCATGCTGCTTAAAGATTCAGGACCTTCCCTTTAAAACTGAATCGTGACCTCGCACATGCCAATCTCAATCCCACACAACACACTGCATATACCATGCTATTATATGAAAAATACGAGAACTTCATAATCTGCTCCAAATCACAAGCAACTGCTCACTCAATCAGCCAAGAACTTTTCATTTGATCCCATCCAGGAAAAAATCACCGTACGCATTATGTCCCGTACATCAATAGGAAATATACACCTCAACCAGTGGTAGAAACCATTGAGAACTCTTCGAAGCCCATTTGCACATAACCAAGCCGATAGAACTGAATCACTCTAACTCAACCGAGCCACACAGGTTGTCAAAACCCAAGAGTATCTCCACAAAACACCTGTAAGAACTCACTACCTCATAGGAACTGAAAGAGCCAATCACATCTGTTACCATGCTGATCCAACCTGTTACCACAATATCATAATTCTCCGAGTTCCTTCTGGATTTCCCTCAAATTCATACTTCTCATTCCCATAATACCATAATCCGCAACCAAATCTCATCACACGAGACCCTAGCATAAAACCACACCACCTTTAGGCCCATAAGCTGCTGAATACCCTCTTAAGTACCTAAAGCACCACAATCAAGACACCCACTCTGAAGAGACCTTATGTGAACCTAAAACTTTCCCCTTCACCTTCTTGTTACTTAAATATAGAATCCATAATGGTATAGAAATGACACAATCCTCAACACCATCCAAATTAAATCTCATATTCTAGCCATATACAAATCCGTAAAATTCTCAATTGCAACATTTAAATCTTGAATCCATTGGAACCATTCTTGAGTGCCTTCCACTTTGCTCAAATCTCAATCAAAATGACTAAACAAATCGAGCGATCCGTGCCCCATATGCACCCCAACACCCTAAGAAAAAATTCACACCTCTAAGAAACCGAGCAAATTTCTACTCCATGAACACTACATCCTTCATGAATAACCACTCAATCATTCCATGATTTCCATATACCCATAGAGTGTAATATAACCCGTATCCAGAAATTCCCTTACTCGAGTCATCCTCGACCTTAACCTCTGTAAGCCATAACTGATTCACCAGTATACCTCAAAATGAACCCAATACAACACATAATTGTGCAATCAACCCGTCGATGATAGACTCCACCATTTGGCGCAAAGCCAAGGAATAAAGAATCGAATAACTTACAGTACCCTTACTATGTTGCTGCCAAAATCCCGCACTAAAATTCAACTAAATCCTTCAAACATGTAACACAAACCATCTAATATCTCAGATCATCTACAAATTCTCATATTCACCTTGTAGTAATCCACCCAACTCTCATAATGATCCAAACTAAAAATTGCAGCAAGTATAATTCACTAGTAAAAGGGAACTCGCTACAAAATAACATAGGGATCACACAACCCCAGGACACCCAGTAGGAGATAACCCACCTGCTTAGCCTCAAACCGACTTCTTTCCATACCTTCCATAGTCACAAATACTATGCAATACTTAATCTTCCTGATTCTGAACTCATCAACAAGATATGAGAATCTAATTCGTTCCACAATTAAACAACTTGAAAGATCCTCCAATATGCTCATAACTCGATAATATACGTCACATCAAGGCAAAAATCAAGCACCCAATTTACATCTCAATCAAACTCCTTTCGTCAAATTCAACGCATGTGAACACATCTTGCAGCCACATTATATCCATAACGTAGCCATCCAGCCACAAATCCCACTAATAGGGATACTACCGGACATATAAATAAAATGTATGTTCTCACACAATCAACATCTCTGAGATCAAGCTATAGTCAAAACTCGGCCTCAAGTCCTCCAGACTAGCCCATCATCAACACACAGAAATCACATCTCGTACCTCATCCAAGAAATCACAAGCCGTCGATGCACAGCTGATATCGAGCGCTCAAGTGCGCATACAAATGCGTGGAAGGAATTTAAATAATTACGCTTCAAGATGAATCGATGTCGCACAATAAGGAAAGAAATATAGAAAGTATATCCTAATGCCCTTAAGCCTCTCGAAGATAGGTATAGATGTCATCATACTGATCCGCATGACTCTACTATACACGTGCTCATGACTTGTAGAACCTATGAACCTAGAGATTTGATATCAATCTTTCACGACCCAAAATCCACTAGTCGTGATAAACCCGCTAGGTAAGCCAACTAATATCTATCCAGTTTCAATGATATTTAACAGGACAATTAATCAAAGAAATTATCTAAATCTTATTCATTCTCAAGGATTGGTAGAACAAATTATGAGCTTCTAAGAATAGAGTTTATAAAGCTGATATGAAGTAAATACATCATCTATTTGAAAAATACTTAAACAGAGTTTTATAATTCTAAGGCTACCATGAACAAGAGGCAGCTACAACGGGGACGCAAGTACATCTTCTAATTCAGTTCCCATCAAACACAGCAACATTGGCATCCAGAATCTGCATGCAGTGTGTAAGAAGTGTAGTATGAGTACAACCGACCCCATGTACTCAATAAGTAACAAACATAAACTTAGGTTGAAAGAAATGACGAGTTGGAACATAGATCGGGTCCAACACCAATATCTAATAGTAGTTCATAACAATGTACAACATATAAATAAGGAAGTAATTCAGAGATAAAATGCTTGGCTTTTTCATAGTTTTCCAAAAATAGTTCTGCCTTTCAAGTATATCAGTGAAAACTCAACTCTTTTACCGAAATCATCAAAAATACGAGTAAGTTTGAAAATTGAGTTTTTCCAAAAATCCTTTCAACAATATATATGATGTTTCATTTCTTCCAGATAGCATGTGTGAAATACCTCTCTATGCACACTTATCAATGTGTGTAGAAAAGTCACGAATGACGTGATACCGTACAGTATGAGGAAAAATGCATCTCTATGCTTGTATGTCACGTGCATTTCAAATGTGATGCAACTCAGTAGCAAAACCACATGTGTACTCTCAGAGTATCAACTCACTAAGTCCTTCCAGTAACTCAGTCCTCACAGCCACTTAGCACTCAGCACTCAGCACTCGCACTTAGTAGGTACTTGCGCTCATTGTGGGTGTGCATACTCTGGAGAGGCTCCTTCAGGCCAAGCGCTATAACAAGCCAATCACGACATAAAAATCAGGCCCTCGGCCACACTCAGGCATAAATCAATAAAATATGTTGCGGCATGCAGACCGATCCCATAAATATCCTCACAATCAGGCCTCAGCCTCACTCAGTCATCAATCTCTCTAGTCTCTCTGACCCTCAATGTCATGAAACTAGCTCGACAATAATGATATGATGTATCAATAAATAACAACTAAGACTGAGATATGATATAAATACATGAATATGACTGATTTAGAAATATCAATAAAATCAGTGAGGTGACAGCAAGAAACGACCACTATGGGTCCTAACAATATCAACATAAAGCCTAAACATGATATCTAGCATGATTGATAGCTCAATTAATTAATAACATGGTGAAAACACAAATATCAACAAGCTAGGGCCACTAAATAGTGACACAAAACAATGGAATCACAATTCACAAGGTGCACGCCCACACGCCCGTCACCTAGCATGTGCGTTACCTCAACACCAATCACATAGCACATAATTCGGAGTTTCATACCCTCAATACTAAGTTTAAAAGAGCTACTTATCTTGAACAAGCTGATTCCACTACCGAGCAAGCCAAGCTATGCTCCAAACGAACCAAAAAATAAATTAAATACATCAAAAAATGCAAAAGGAACCAATCCCAATCGAAAAGGGTTAAATCTTTAATCAAAAGCCCAAAATCGGCCAAAAAGCCCAACCCTAACCCGTGACTCGGAACCCAACAAAATTTACAAAATCCAACAACCCATTCAATTACGAGTCCAACCATAATCAATTTAAAAACTCCAAAATTCATTTTATGAAATTTTACACAAAACCCCTAAATTTCACTTTGAAATCATCAATCAAATGCCAAAAATGAAGATGGATTCATGAAATATAACCAAAATCGAGTATACAACACTTACCCCAATCCATATGGTGAAAATCGCCTCAAAAATGTATTCAAATCCGAGCTCCCCACCTCAAATTATGGCTGAATGAACAAACCTTCCATATTATGTAATTTTGCCCAGCTATTCTACCTCATTTTGCAAGCCAAACAATCTCGAAACTTGCTTTTGATACCTCCAATGGACTCCTTGTGAAATTTAAGTCAAGATAAGCTTTTGAATCACTCCATTTGACCTTATAATGAAGGAGATATGTTGGTTTCAATATTTAGAAATAGTGCAGATTTTTAAATACAAAGCAGTGGCAATTTCATAATTAATCTGAAAAAGATATCTAACAACCCAATTCTTAGTACAAATGCCATAAAATTCTCATACGATGTCCAAATTCGACGATTCTTTTTGCTATGCCTCCGTAATTATAATACGGATCTAATGCTTCAATCTAAACAGAAATTGGAGCTCATTTTCTTAATGTAGTACCATTTATGCTTGAAAAAACGACGTTGGAATATAAGAAAAACGAATGTAACACAGCCCAAACCCATCTGAAGCTCACCCGAGCCCTTCGACACCCTGTACGAACATACCAACAAGTCTCATAATATAATATGGACCTATTCGAGACCTCAAATCATGTATAACAATATCAAAATGACAAAACGCACCTCAAATCAAACTTACTGAACTTTTGACTTCCAAAACTCACGCCAAAATATATCAAATCAACTCGAAATGAACTCAAATTTTACATACAAGTTCTAATACATCATACGGAGCTACTCATGCCCCCAAACTATCGAGCGAAGTGCAAATGCTCAAAATAACAGGTCAGGTCATTACAAAAGTAAAAAAAGAGTAAGAGTATGAATGCTTGAACCTATAGTCCTCCAAGGTAGCTGATAACTTAGCAAACCAATACCTCAACGCTTTCTCTAACCCATAAAGAGACTTTCGAAGTCTGCACACTTTTTCTTAACTTGCAACTCGAAACCCAAGAGGCAATTTATGTACTCCTCCTCCTGAAAATCCCCTTGCAGAAAGGCATTATGTACATCCATTTGATGTAACTCCCAATTTTTTGCTGCTTCTACAGCAAAAAATATGCGTAGAGTCACCATCTTTTCCACTGGGTAAATGTTTTATTATAGTTGATCCCCTTTACTTGATGATTCCTGATAATAACTAGTCACGCCTTGTGACGTCAATTGTTCCATCAGAGTTATACTTTATGTTGTAAACCTACCTGTAGTCGAGAGTCTTTTTGTTAGGAGGAAAATCCTTTATACCCATGTTCTGTTATTCTCTAGCGCATGTATTTCTAATCTCATTGCTTCTATCTACCTGCCATATTTTACGGCCTCAGGGAAATGAGTGGTTCGTGAATTGCAGTGATTGCTGCAATGAAAGCCTGTTGTTGTACAGAGAATTATCTCAATTCACATATTGTGTTAAAGGATAAGGCATATTTAAGTGACATTGTAAAGTGTATAGAGAACAAGATGGACTCAATTTTTGGACAACATTAGTAACGTTATCACGCAATCGGGCCGATATGTATTTTTGGTGATGTCCGCATCCCAACTGCTCCTCCTGTATTATTTCATATTCCTCAGTTTGGCTCCCATCTCCTGGTGAACATTTTCCTCTATCTCGGCTTCATGGTGATCCTCCACGTCAAGCTCATCTTTACAAGCTTGGACCAATTCACTGCCGCCCTCACTTCAGACTCATCATCCTCTCTTAGTTCTTTCACATGCATTTCTTTATTTTCGTCCCTGCTAGTGTTATACATTGACGAAGCGAAAGGAAATTCAGTCTCATAGAAATCAACGTCTCATGAAACAAGATATTATATTTTCTCTAAATCGTAAACCTTCCAACCCTTCTTTCCATAGGGATATTCCTTGAAGACACACCTACAGCTTCTACTCGAAAATTTATCACCCTTTCTCTCTAAGCTTCAAGTATAACATAGCGAGACAAATACTCGAAGATGTCCATTCTGGTACTTGACCATATATTAATTCATAAGGTGTTTTTCATGCAAGATTGAAGATGGAGTTCGATTAAACAAGTGACAAGCCGTCAAAACACATTTCCCCAAAAATCAATTGGCAAGTTACCTTGAAAGCGTAAGGCCCGAGATACATTCAACATATGACGATGCTTCCTTTACACTCTCCCATTGTGTTGGGATGTTCCTGTACACGAAGCTTGAAAAACAATCCCACATTTAAGAAAATAATTTCTCATGCATGTAAACTTTATTCCATTATCGCTCCTAAAGGTTTTAACTTGCTTATTGAATTGTCTGTCTACCATAGCAATGAATTTTTTTATAGTTTACTCTACTTCTTTCTTATCAATCAATAAAAAAATTCACATAGCATGCGAGTTATCATACACAATAATAATAAAAAATATAATGCACCACAAGACGAAATTAGTCGATAAGGTCCCCACAAATCACAATGAATCAACTCAAAAATGCTAGAAGCTTTATTATTACTCAAAGAAAATTTGTCTCTTGTTTATTTAGCCCGATGACATACATTGCAACTTTTATCCAAAATATCACTATTTTTCTAAAATCTACGACATGAATTAATTTGGTCACTTGTAGAGAGGGATGACCCAAATGCCGGTGCCAAAAATCTAGCAAGCCTACACCACCAACCTTTAAAGCACATACTCTTTATTTGTTCCACAAATACTAGTGTCTATCTTTTTTCTCAACCGCTCCAATCAGCACCCTCGAGGTACGTCATGTATAATACATAAAAGTTTGGTAAAAAATAACCAAAAAATCTGTGTAGTCGATTAATAGAGATACGGAAATCAAGTTGCTTGTTAAGTCGAACATATAACGAACATTTTTAAGACCAAATTTCCTTCAAGTTTTGTTGAAGTCTCGTTGGTCGCTACAGCATTATTCCCATCAGGAAAACTCACAGGACATTGCACAATTTTTTGCACATTATGCAATAATTTTAAATATCCTGTCATATAATTCGTCGCTCCTGTATCGGGTGATCCAAGATACATAAATTTTCTTACCGTTCATCTTCTCATTTAATCTTATCTGGTTGTTATTCAACATAGCAATCAACGCTTGCCACTGCTCATTGCTCAACCCCGGAGGCTCAGCCTTTTCTACCCCCGTCATAGCTGTAGAGATGCCACCTCCCATGACCTGTGCAATATTCGCCCGGTACACAGCGCCACGTACGCAGCCTTCATTCATTCCACCCCTCTGATGTTGTTTTTTTACTCTACCTCGTCCACTTGATTTACCATCACCATGAGGTCTGCCTCCCACCATTTGGGATATCCAATAAGCTGGAAGTAACTTTTTGAATCATGTCCAGTTCGCTTTCAGTATGATCACATATTTTTGTCCTTCACTTTATTCCCACCTCTATTGTCATGATCCAAAATCCACTATAGGTCATGATGGTGCCCAAGATCATCGTTAGGCTAACCAATGGTGATTTACAAACTTAATTGTTCATTTTATTATTTTTGAAATTATAAGTAAAGAATTCAATGTATTTAAAGATCATGAATACTTAAAATATTAGTAAGATATAAAGTAAAAGATGAAAATATTGAATCGAATCATAAACAGTCACTAGAATATCCCCAAAATCCGATGACACAAGTGCATGAGCATCTGCTAAAGATCGCAATAATAATACAACATATTTCTAAAATATGAAATAGACAAGGTAAAGTAAATAAATAGGATGGAGACTCATAGGGCTGTGTTGAGTAGCATAGAGAGCATCTCACCATAATGTCTCAACAATAGATGTGCCTACGTGCCAAGATGATCATCGAATGAACCTGTCAGATCCTGCACATTTAGTGCAGGAAGTGTAGCATGAGTATGTAAATCAACGCGTACACAGTAAGTATCTAGCCTAACCCCAAAGAAGTAGTAACAAGGGGTCATATCAACACTTGCTAGAGGTCCAACAAATAAAGTGCAGGAATCATAAGCAGGCATGAAATACAATAAGATCAATAGTGTAAGAAATAGTAGATAACAAAATCCGTTAGCAAATATCCTCAGTTTAGAATCCCTATGTGCCACATGCAACCTCACCAATATAAGAACCAACAATTAGATATCCCTTCTCATGTCATAAAGAAAGTATTGCATAATTTCCAAGTTAAATTAAGAGGGTAATCTCGTGGGTATTCAGACTTCCAACGATTTCGCGCACGAATTGTGCCAAGGTCGTTTGGCCCGATCCATATAGTCGTGTACATACACTGCCGAGGTCGTACAGCCTGATTCATGGATGCATCCCATAATATATATAAATATCATCGAGGCATTCGGCCCAATCCACAGGAATAGGAAAACTCTTCGGATTTGCAAATCATATATTTACAACTTCAAGGTAAGCCCGTGAAAGAAGATAAATTCTCATCAATGATTAATAGTCCACCAAATCTCTAGATAATGAAGTTCGATTTAACATAATCTTTAACCAAATTCTTACTTATTAATTCAAGAAAATCAAACTAGAAAATTGAGTTCAAATAGTGCAAGTACTAGCATAAATAAGGCCTATATCTACCCGGAAATAACATCAAATTTAGCTACGTACGGACTCTCGTCACCTTGCGTAGCACCCACAATTAGTAGCACATAAAATTTTAAAAACCTATGGGGTATTTTCTCCTTCACAAATTTAGACAGGAGACTTACCTCGCTCAGAAATTCCAATAACCAGCTCCAATGCGTCTCTAGCTCCTCAATTCAAAGCCAAACGATCCAAAACTAGTCTAATAACATGCAAATCAGTAAAAATATTCTCCAAACCTCATAATTAATTAATTTATAATAATTCTCAACTCCGTTCGAAAAGTCAACAAAGTCAAACATCGGGCCCACACGCTCGAATTTTGAAAATTTACAAAGATAAACATTACTCGTAACACCACAAACTCAAATATATGATTTATTCTCAATTCCATATCCAATTTCGTGGTCAAAATTTATAATATCAAACTCTAGGACAATTCTTCATAAGTTTCATGTTTAAATCCATGTATTGTTCATGTATTTAACGCACATATGTAGAAGTTACTTACCTAGTGATGGATGACGAAGAAGCTCCTTCAAAATCGCCCCAAGCTCGGCTCCCATGAGAGATTTGAGATAAAATGAGCCAAACCCCATTTTTGCAATCTTATACACTACCCAGACGGCTTTCATTGCGAACGAGGCACTGCCCTCGCGTTCGTGATGCTCAACAAACTCATGACCCAAAACTCTTCTTCGTGAACGCAAGATTGGTCTTGCGAATGCGATGTTTCACCAGGCTGCTCTATCATGAACGCGTCTACTCCATCGCGAACGTACATGCCAATGTCCCCAAGCAAGTTTCTCCAGTGCGAACACAAAGCTGACATCGCGAACGCATATTGCCGTCCAAATGTATGCGAACGCGAACAACCAGTAGTTAACGCGAAGCACAAAATCTTAGCAGCCAATGGTCCTTCTTTGTGAACGCGTGAATCATTTCGCGTGGCGAAGAACAAAACCAGAACAAGCAACAGCAACAGCAAAACATGGAGAAATGACCCGAAATACACCCGAGGTCCCGGGACCCGGTTCAATCACACCAACAAGTCCGAAAACATGACAAAAATCTGCTCAAGGCCTCATATCATAACAAACAACATCAAAACTACGAATCAATGATCGAAACCTTTCTTTAAACTTTCAAACATTCAAACTTTGAAGAATGTGTCCGAATCATACATAAACATTCCGGAACGAAGCTAAATTTTACATACAAGTCTCAAATCACGATATGAACCTATTCCAAGGCTCGGAACCCTAAACGGACGTCGATAACACCAAACTCCACTTCATACCAAACTTAGGAAATTCTAAAATTCTAAAACCTTCTAAAACCTTCAGCACTTTTTATAATAAGTGCATTAATGATCCAGAACCACCCGATACTCAACCCGTACATGAGCCCAAATTCGAAAACATCATACGAACCTATTGAAACCTTCAAACTCGGATTCAGAGATTGTTTACTCAAAAGTCAAACCTTAGTCAACTTTTCTAACGTAAACCTTCTGAATTGGGAATTTCCTTCTGAATCCACTCCGAACTTCCCTAAATTCAATTCTGACTGTGCGTACAAGTTATAAAACACAAAGTGAAGCTACTCAAGGCTCAAACTGCCGATGCGTTAGAGCTCAAAATGACTGGTCGGGTCATTACATCTATTAGGGGATGTCCCTTGTACAACAAAGGTCATAACATTTCCACGTTCATCTATCCCTTAAGCCATCGTCTTCACACTTTTGTCTTGTACCAACTTCGATAAACTCGATTCAAAGTTGGCAACGAATCTTGAGCAAGCAAGTTCAACCTCACTGTTCCATACATTGTTTCATCTAACTCTATAAGAAAAAGGTGCACCTTCTTCTCTTCCTTTTTCTTTTCAAAGATTGCACCAAGGTCGCATGTGCACTTACCACATATGCAATTTGGTGTTTGATTAAATTTAGCAAGTTCTTCCCACATTTTTGTTAATTTTTTATAGTAATTAACTACAGTCATGCCCTTTTATTTGCACTCTACAACTTCGGCCTTCAACTGTTGTATTCTTAGACCGTTAGAGACCGAAAAACGCTCTTTAATACTAGTCCTAAATCTTCATCTACTTTCATGTGTGGTAAAGACGAACGCAAAGTAGGCTCACTAGCATTCTGAATCCAAGAAACGAACAACAAATTGATGGTTCGCCAATCTTCAATATCTGAAGACTTCTTATTCGGTCTCCTAATTGTTCCGTCAATAAATTCAAATTTCTTCCTCGCCCTCAAAGCGGTCTTCATGGACCCTACCCCTTCATCATAGAGCTACATGTGTTATCAAAATTTCAGGACTGTCATTAGATGTAATTATATCGTACGAAAAAATGGTCTTTCATTTGTTTCTTTCATCACCACCACCACTCCCGTCGGTGGCGGTGGCGTCTTTACAATTGTCCACTGCCATCGGTACGTCATTCCGAGTTCTTTATGGTATGGCTCAATCTTGGCTCTGATACCATGTCAAAATATGCAAGCGCACGGTAGCCAAGTGTGGAAGAGAAAAGCTTGCCTCCTTCAATTAGTTAACAAGAATATATATTCAAGTCAAGTAGTAAACTTTAGTCCTAACATGTATGTAAAAGAAAAATTCTCTTTATCCTAAATATGAAACACACACACACACTTCTTTAATAAACTTCAATAGCAGCCCAAATGTGGATATCTGTGCAAATGCCCCCGTATTATTCCATATCGGTAACCACACTCTATATTAAATAATATGAAGTTCTTCTTTCAACTAATCGAATATAGTATTATTTTATGCCAGATTTTTTTAATGAGATTGATGATACTACAAATTCAACCAAACGACCTTTTCGATTCTTATATTTTCCACGGAATTCATCCGGAATATTATGAAGACATGAAAGAGAAAAAAAAAGTATATAAAGGGAAAATGAAAAACATGAGTACGTAGTGTAGGTACTGAAAATTTTAAGAGGAGTTTGGGAATAAGGAGCCTACGGAGAGAGGGTGTGTGCAGCCATATCTGAAATGTCAGCCATATCAGGTGCCAATAAAGCTTTTATCAGTTTTGCTATTTGTTTGATATGAATATCCCAGCAAAATCAGTAGCTTTAATTTCGAAAACATTACAATATTTATTTTCATAGTGTCAAAGTTTGATTCTCTCGGCTCTTTAAGAGAGCCCTGCATTACTGTTATGCAGCTCCTAATTATTGTTTCAAATATTGATGTTTAGAGGCAGTTTTAACAAGCGAACGTTTTTAAACAAAAGGACACTAAAATTGTGCTGTAATTTCTACAATTCAAATAGGCTGAATACATCTTAAGCCCCTTAAACTTGTCCCTTTTTTCCATCTAGGCACTTGAACTAAATCTTATTCCTATTGAACACTTTATCTTGTTAGAAACTTTATCTATTAAACCCCTCACAAATAGCCGACCCTAAAATCTAAATGCGTAAAGTATACACACGGATAATGTGGAATAAAACCAATAAAGAAAAGGCACATCAGCTAAAAAAATTGAAAGAAGAAAAAACGCGGATCTTCTTCTTCTTATTCAGGGAATACAACCCACATAAAAACTACAAAAACTTCTATAAGTGATAAGTTTTGAGGTGACGATGCCACCGGTAAAGGCACTTGACGGAGCGGCATAAAAGGATCACAACCGACGACCTCCAACCACACTATCGCTAATTAGTAACTCCACCTCCGCCATCCACCACCCCTGTTCTATCCTCCACTCGACACCACCTCCATCAACAACAAATGCTCCCTCTAGCACTGTCACATCCCATTCAAACTCGTCTTCTATATTTATAAAAGTTGGGGCAATTTCAGAAGACCCAATTATCAAATTGCTACTTGACATATAAAATGTGAAGACGAATCGATTATTAATGAGATCCTACTATCAAATAGTTTTCTTTCAATTCTCCAATTGGGTTATTGATCTTCCTACAAAAATAAATTTTTTGTGTATCTAACTTGGTTCTTATTAGGTCCAATTTAGTTTGAATGTGAAAAATTGTTGAAATTGAATCCATGTGGCTTCCTCAATTCAACCCACACATTTGCATAATAAATTTTCCTACTTTTGTCCTTTTCACTTTTTGCTTCTATATTTTTTATTTTCTGATATATGATGAATAAAAATGGTGATGGTGGAGTTGGACGGTAGTTTCCGATGTTGGTTGACAGTGGCCTTTTTGGTGGTTCAAGAAAATGGGAATAATGACTATAATAGTGGAGGTGAGCAAGAGGGTATTGGAGCTAGTGTTATGGAAGCAAAGGGATGGCAGCAGATTGGGGACGGTGAAAGGAGAAAGAGAAACAGAACTTCACGCTCTCAAAGGAGGGTGAATTACACTCACTTTGACATGTTAGCAACATGTGTTTAATTGATACATTTTTAATTGAGTTTAGGTGTTCAATAGAAATAAGGTTTAGTTCAAGTGTCTAGATAAAAAAAAGGAACAAGTTTAAGGGGCCGGAGATATATTCAGCCATTCAAATATAGTCAATCCAAGAAACTTAAGTGCGTTAAGTCACTGAAATTTTCTTTTAAAAATAAATGTGTTTGTCAATAAAATTTTACGTGTTTTTGAAAAAAAAAATCGAAAATGAGATTTTCAAAAAGTGATTTCGACTACTTTTTTCAAAATTTTCAAAATTTTTTTTTTTTTTTCTCACCCACAAAACTGTAATGTTTTTTCACGAAAAATATATGTTCAGACATAATTTTAAATCGAAATATTATTTTTCAACTTAACTTCAAATATTACTTTTTTCAAAAATTACAATTTTTACGTCCAAACGTCTAATTAATTAGCATGACTAGAGAAATAAAAGGACCATTGAGCGATTCGACAATCACTCTTACACTAACTTAAGCATGTGACACGTCGGAGTAGGATCAGAATGTTGTTTAGGTCCATAGTGGTATATGTTTCTTTTGTACATAGAATTTGACACATATCCATCAGTAATTCTTGTTATGAGTATCTTTTTCTTTTCAGCATTTACTGATTTCCTCAAATCCTAATTTATCTTGAATTTAATCATGTCTACTTTAGCCCGGAACCTAATTATAATTTTTTTGTCTCAAAACACTTTTTTAAGTGTAAAGAAAAAAGAAGTTACATTTCTATACCAAACGCAATTCACTACCGTGTTTTATATAGAACGTGGTAATAAACCGCAATTTACATAATAGTTGAACACAAGTATATAAAATACAATGCATTACCGCATTTTATATAAAGCGCGGTAATGAACCGCATTTTACATGTTTAAGCATCATCCCTCCCCTTTCCCCCACATTTCCGGACAGAGTCTTCTCCCCCGTTTTTAAAATGAGTTAGCAGCGGTCCTCCCCCCTCCCCCCCAAAATAAAACGATAAAAAACTCTAGTGAACCTCACCCGTCACACAAAAACTAATTAAAGTTGGTCCCATATCCTAGCCAAGCCTTCTATTGTTGTGGGTTGCTTGTTTCGGGGTCAAATTTTTAAATCTTTAACTTTTCAAAAAACATAAATCGAGGTATTCCGATTTAGCTTATGTCCAAACTCAAATAAATAAAGCATATTAGTTATTTTGAATGTGTTGTATGTTATTTTATATTTTTTTTGCGATTAAATTGGTATGTTATTTTTATCCGGACTAAGATATTAATATTGTAAAAAATATGTAAAAATTATGAAATCGTTATTATTTGTTAATAAAAATGTTAATAAATTATTACTACTATTTTATATGTATTTTTGTGATTATAATGTATTTGTTGTGTTTTATCTGGTTTAAATTATTTTTTTGCTTAAAGACTAGTAAATCGGAATGCCTTTTAGGATAGTAAAATATAACACCTTTTAGCGTAGTAAAATTTAGTGCCTTTTAACGTAGTATAATGTAGTGTCTTTTAACGTAGTAAAATGTAGTGTCTTTTAGCGTAGTTTGCTTGTAGTTTAAGTATCTCTTATACTTAAAAATACGTCAAAATAACTGATAGATAAAACACAAACTCTGTCCAATTATAGTCAACATATATTTTGTGCTACTTGGCCACAAATATCGAACCTGGAACCCATACATGAATATTTAATAATTAAATATTATATTATTATGAAAATTAATTATTTAATTTACAAACAAACATATAAAATTATAAAACTAACATGTAAAATAACAAAACTAACAAATAGAAGAATTCAGGATAAATTGAAGCTACTGGGCTCCAAATATCGAGCTTGGAACCCATTTGTGAATATTGAATTATAAAAATTAATTATTTAATTTACAAACTAACATATAAAATTATAATAAAACTAACACATACAAGAATTCAGGATAAATTATTACTACTAGCCTCCAAATATGGAGCCCAAAACTCATATGTGAATAATTATTTATAAAAATTCATAATTTAATTTACAAAACTAACACATAGAGGAATTCAGGATAAATTTGTGCTACTAGGCTCCAAATATGGAGCCTGGAACCCATATGTGAATATTTAATTATAAAAATTAATTATTTAATTTATAAACTAACATAGAAAATTATAATAAAACTAATACATGCAAGAATTCAGGATAAATTGGTGCTACTGGGCTCCAAATATGGAGCCTGGAACCCATATGTGAATATTTATTTATAAAAATTTATAATTTAATTTACAAACTAGTAACATATAAAATTATAAAACTAACACATAGAAGAATTCATAATAAATTGGTGCTACTGGGCACAAATATCAAGTATGGAACCCATATGTGAATATTTAATTATAAAATTTTAATTATTTTATCCACAAACAAATATATAAAATTATAAAACTAACAAAATAGAATAATTAAGGATAAATTGGTGTTACTGGGCTCCAAATATCGAGCATGGAACCCATATGTAAAGATTTAATTATTTAATTTACAAACAAACATATAAAATTATAAAACTAACATGTAATTAATGTTGTTTAATTTATAGTAGACGACATGGAGGTGCCGCCTATTCATCTTGGACCTTCTATCGATGAGCTACTCTCGTTACAAGGCAACCATAGGTCCGTCCACATATGGGAGGGTGAGTTACTGACCCAAACTCTCCGCGCTAGGAGAGTGGATGACAAGTGGGACTTCTGCATGACAGAGTTCTTCATGCCCGTGTAGTCGTGTGCCCGTGGGACATTGGTTTCTACAGGATGATTGAGATCAGGTGGCTGCAGCTCAATTGATCTTTGATCACGGCCCTGATAGAGCGATGGAGACCGAAGACGCACACATTCCACCTTCCCATTGGTGAGGCCACCGTCACACTACAGGACGTGGAGATTTATATGGGCTGACCATTGATGGACTGGCCATTTCACTGTCGCCTGACATGAGAGAGATGGCACGTGTGTAGTACCTGGACATGCTGCAGCGGCTCACTACTTTCCAGCCAGAGGATGAGACTGTACTATATGGGACCAGTCATTTTTCGTTGACGACTATTCATCCGTGGTTGGAGACATTGCATCCTCATATCGATGGCGATACACCGGATTATCATATTGACCGGTATACGAGGTTGCTGCTACTCCTGTTATTTGGAGGGGTCTTGTTCCCGAACACTTCGGCGAACCTAGTCAGCTTAAGATTTTTTCATCATCTTGAGCGGCTAGATGATTTACCCAATATAGTTGCGGCTTTGTTGTTCTCGCCTACTTGTACAGATGCATGTGTCGGGCAAGCATGGGCACCCAGCGTGAGGTTGTTGGATTCTTGTTGCTACTACATGTGACAACATATTCGAATACTCTATTAATATTAACATACCTAGTAAAAATATATCTTAAATTTGACGTCAACATTTTATGTTAGGTTTGGGCCTGGAAGCAAATTCTGCAGTTGCAGCCACCTCTACCACCATTAGATCCGGATGTACCACCGAAATTGCTCCCTCTATCTAGAAGGTGGGTATTCCGACGGGGACATATGCGCGAGTACGAGGCTCAGCATAATCTCTCCTTGTGCAGGGATATATTAGATTTATTGGATGGTGCACAGTTAAATGTATATCTAAGTTTACTTGTCATTGCTTCAAACACAAGTTGTGTATACCGACATTTTCTGTTCTTCCTTAATAGTTCATCTGGATGCCATACAGCGACGCGATGACAGTTGGTTTGACTGATTATTGCTCGGCCGGCCAAATTATGTGGGGCTCTTCCATCCCGTTGTTCTGGCTTGATATTGTGAAGCATCATGCCACCGAGCATGTACTTCGCCATTTTGGTAGGCCACAGCTCTTACAGACACCGCCCACCTGGGAGACCATACATTACCAGCGAGATGATCGTACCAAGGTGGATAACAAATATTTGGCATGGCTACGAGATTAGATATATTTACTTGGGACCAGCTATTATAGCTGATTCCCCCCCCCCCTCCCAACCGAGTCGGCAGGATACTGAGCATGATTATATGCCCTGGTACCGTGGCGTTACACGACTTTTCGTTTGTAACCCCAATTATCGAGCTGGCGGTAAGTACGTTCCATACACCGGGAGGCACGAGGCACTGGTTTGTTATTTGGTATTCTTACTTATAACTATGATATAGCGTTCTATAATTTATATTTTACATGTTGTGCAGGCTATTAGTCTACATTTAGTCCACAAGTTGGGACTACAGATGCAGCAGCATGCCAGCGATCATGAGATCGCTTTGCAGGAGTATCGCCAGCAGGTTACAGAGTTGGCTTCCCGGACACTGCATCGAGCCAGAGAGGACGAGCGCTTAGATCAGGTCCCTGCTTATATGGCGCCAGAGCATTACAATTGGGTTAGGCATGTCCACGCACGAGAGGACGACAAGGCAGGGATGTCCCACGAGGCAAGGGTGCACCACAAGGTCGTAGGGGATGGCGAGGAGGTGGTCCCTAGCAAGGGGCGTTAAGGCACCTGTTGAGGCACCTGATGAGGATGTTGGAGCTGATCTGCCGGGTTACCTCCCTCAGCCAGACGAGCATCCCAGCAGTATGTCATCGTATAGCCTTCAGTTGGCACTGACTCCAGCGGCATTGCAAGTGACCATGTCAGATCCATTGTTGATCACGGGCACGAGCATTACCGGAGATTGGAAGCAGTTCTTTTCAAGACCATCGACTACTGCTGAGGATTGGTCAACCCAAGAAGTCGATGGTGGCCGCCGGCTGAGTTTTGGCTCATTGCCGATGGGTGTTGTGGATCTTTCACAGGCGCATGTATGTTTGTATTACTATTAATTTTTAATTTATTTTTATCTCATTGATTCGCTATAAATATCTTTATAATTTTCTTATTAAGGCTTCATCTCAACCCATCACAGAGGCCACTATGTGCGATGCTGAGCAGGACCCTAGGGATGCTTATATTCAGCAGCCCGACGAGACCATGGTAAGAAAAATTTTTTGACTTAACACGTACATTACTAATATATATTTTCATATACTGAGCTGACTTGTTGTTTTGTAGGTTACTGATGGACCGAAGGCCCCTTCTACCGATCCTGCCAGCACTACTGACCATCATGCTGCAACGCATCCTTGTGAGCACGTGATTTTTGCCCTATATGAGAAATACTCCCAAAAATTCAAAATAAAATAATTTTTCTTTGTGTGCAATTTTTAGATTTTTTGCGGCATTTTTTGATAATTATTTGTATTTGTCTATACATATTTAATTTGTTAAAATTAATATAAAATACAAAATATGTCACATTTGCACCTAGGATATAATTCTACATTTAGGAGTAATTACGTTTGTTTTGCAAAAAAAATAGAAAATCACAAAAAATATGTATTTTTGCATTTTTAGCATTTAATGTCCAAATTGTGCGATT
>MU756438.1:98884-113328 GCA_026770625.1 Nicotiana glauca | reverse complement strand
CGGTTAAAGGTTAAAATTTGCACATAAGTTAAAGCATGTTAAAAATCAGATAACTAAGCCGAATATGACAGTTGAGCGACCATGCTAAAACCACGGAACTCGGGAATGCCTAACACCTTCTCCCGGGTTAACAGGATTCCTTATCCGAATTTCTGGTGCGCGGACTGTTAAACAGAGTCAATTTTTCCTCGATTCGGGATTCAAACCGGTGACTTGGGATACCATAAATCTCCCAAGTGGCGACTCTGAATTAAACAAATAAATCCTGTTTCGATTGTCCTTTAATTGGAAAAACTCCCTTGCGCCCTCGCGGGTAGTGCCAAAAGGAGGTGTGACAAACGCATCCTCATATAAAGAGGCGACATGATGAAAATGATCATGATAGCGTATCCGGGCGAGAATGGATGCGTCTCAGTCCAGCGGCTGCATTGAAGCACACATGTTATGGGACACATTGATTTTATTTTATTTTTGTATTTTATGTACATAATGTAAATATTAAATTATGTAAATAATAACAATAATTTTTTATACTCACATAATATGCGCATTATATTTTTATTACCTTGTTTCTTCTTTATTTTAACACTTACAACACAGACACAAATATAGAACATTAACATAACTTAAATTCAGTACAATTAATGAAAATATATGACACGTAAAACATAAAGATATACTACTACACTCAACACATACATGTCATTGTTTAGTCACCACCGCCTAGTATTCTTTTCTCCAACCACTTAAATTTTTCTTCCAGCTTATTTTTTTCCTTCTTCCACCTTTTTGAGTTTCACCTTCAACTTTGCAACTTCTCGTTTATATTCTCGTTCATATTTCCATTATTTTTTGGTCAAATCATAAAGATACTGCAAAGTATCTTTGTAGTATTCCTGCTGACAGGGTTCATCAATCCATATCTCAAAATTGCAAACAGGTTCGTCGGGAATCCTATAAAACTTATTCACACACATCCAGTAGCAGCGAACTTCACCATCATCCCAACAGTCTTTCATCATGCATTTTTCGCCTCACTCGCGCCTTGGTACATAATCAGATATTTGTTAAAGCGTAAAAAAAACTTTGCTTTTATGGATAATTTAGTTATTGGTTATTTTTAAGCGCAGAAAATAACTAGAATGTGTCGGTTATTTATAGGCAAGGCAATACATAAAATATAGTATTTAACCGCACAATATATATTCACGCAAAACGTTGTGAGCACGTGATTTTTTTCCTATAAGAGAAATACTCCCAAAAATTCAAAATAAAACCATTTTAGTTTGCTTGCAATTGTTGTGAATTTTGTGATTATTTTTCTTGTATTATTTGCATTTATCTGTGCATATTTATTTGTTTAAATAAATAAAAAAATATAAAAATATGTTGCATTGGTATATAAAATTCAAGTTTTTAATTAGGAATAATTAAGTTTATTTTACAAAAAATATAAAATCACAAAATATGTATTTTTTGCATTTTTAGCATTTAATGTCCAATTTGTGCGATTTTGTTTTAATTGACGTTTAATTTTATGTGATAATTATTATTATGAGTTAATTAGTGCTTTTAAGATAATTTTTGTTTTATAATTTAATCTTAACATTTTTTTTATTTTATAATTAAAAAAAATTTAAAAATAGAGAAGACAAATCCGGAATTGGGCCTCTTCTTAAAATTTTAAACCTAGGCCCAAACCTATTCTACCCAACCCAAAACCCCATAACCCAAACCCATGACCCATGACCCACAACCCATCAACTACACTACTATACACTATTCAAACAAACCCTAAACCTAAAAAAAAAACATAACACACAAGCCTCCACCCTAACTACTCTCTCTTCTTCTCTTCTCCTTCTTCCTTCTCCCTCACCTAGCCGCCCCTCCCACCGGCGTCCATGGCTGCCATCTAGCTTCGCCAAAGCCAGCCACCATCACCATCACCTTCATCTCCCTCACCCAAAAAACCCTAGCATAGAAGCTTCTCCTCCAATGGCTACTGCTGCCGCCATTCCAACCATCACCAACCTTCCCCTACCTCTGTCGACGACCAGCAGCAGCAGCAACCGACCACCATCGTCGAGCAGCAGCGGACCGACGTCCCCAGGCCAGCAGCAGTGTGAAAAACCAGCCAGCTCGCTGCTCATCGCCATGGCTGCCGCTCGTCGGAAGCTCCGGCGTTATCCGGCGTGAAGGCGACGGCCAGCTCCTCCCCTTCCCCGACATCCCAAGTATGTATGTATATATATATATATATATATATATATATATATATATATATATATATATATATATATTCACACAAAATATAGTATTTAACCGCGCTATATATGGCATGTTAAATATCTTTTCTGAAATGAAATAGTTTTTTCACAGTCGGGCAGCTTTTCATATTGAAAAGACAATAAACAAAACGTAGTATTTAACTGCGCTATATATATTCACTTATTTATCAAATATTTTCCTCCTCTGACAATGTAGTTTTCTAATAATTTTAGTGTGAAACTCGAAAGTGAACGTTAAATTTTCCGTTTTTTAATCCAATACTATTTTTGATTACATGAATGGGAGGAAATTTATTAATTTACTCAACCGAAAAAGTTAAATATCAATAAGATGTAATAAGGCTGTGGAAACATAATTTTATTTGATACATCTTGCAATATAAACAAGTACAAACACTTATTACAAAAAAAATATTACGAAAACAAAACACTAGGTGTATCCTTGATAGTCGGGTACATTAGACGAACTTGTACCAAGAGCTGGATTACCACCTCCACCCAAACTAGTTGAAGGACATTTGTGATGGTCGTGTCCTATTTGCGAGCATATTCCATATTTACGCGCATAAACGGTATCACCAACATCCATTTGGTTACGTATATGCGTTCTCTTTTGCACTTATAGCTTGTGCAAATAGTCCTTGTTACACAGCATGTTTAATGGTTCCAGCGGCTAATAATGCTCAGCACACAATGGCTGCAACTGCCCACTACATGTGTTTACATATGAAGCAATATTGTATTGCCTATCAACATAGTTGGTTGCCCCTAAACTTGTTTGTTGAAAGCACTTCAAGGCATGTGAGCACGGGATATGGTAGATGGTCCATTTTTCACATGAACACAACCTGCTGGCTTTATTTATGATGTGTAGATTATTCCCCCGGTATTGACAGATAATGGTTCGAACTTCAAAAATACCCCGGTCGTGATCATACTGTAAATATAAATACCAATGTGCTCGCCTCTTGTATTTATCAAATCTTCTCATTGGTATTGGAATAAATTCAACACTCATGTCCATCAATTCCGATGCACCTCTATGCCTTTCAACAAACCTCTCCACCATCTGTTTGAATGTCATCCGAACCACGGCAGTGACAGGCAATCCACGTGCAAACTTCAATAACCCGTTGAATGACTACAACATATTTGTAGTCAGGGCTCCCATCGTCTGCCACCATCAGCATGCAATTTCCACTTATGAAGCTCATATCGCACCAACCAATTATAGGCTCTTTCATCTAACTGCCAGATCGATTCTATGCGCCTCCTGAATTTGCACTGCTGGTGCTCAGTTGCAGTCATCAATATTAAATCATGCATGTCCTTGTTGGGATCTTTCTTCTGAAAATTGGCCTTCAGGTTCCTCACAAAGTAACGGTGGTATGCATAGGGCTCCTGCCATTTAGGTAAATGTTGTACAGAACTTAAAATACTACCATGTCGATCAGATATTAGACAAATACTTGAATGTTGTTTGACAACGTACTACTTCAAGTGGTTCAAAAATAGCATCCATGTCTTTTCGCTTTTATTGGCACAAATGGCAAAAGTTAGCAGAAATATTTGTCCATTAGCATCTACTGCAACGGCGATCAACAACTTAATATCATACTTTCTATAGACATGAGTACCGTCTATGAAAATTACCGAATAGCAATGCACAAAACCATCAATTGCTGGTTTAAATGTCCAGAACATGTATCTGAATATATATTCCGGTATTCCTGGACTCCACTTATTCTTCCAGTCAACAAAAGTCCCAAGGTTAAAGTGTTTCAGTGCGGCCATGTACCTGGGTAGAGATGAAAATGACTTATCCCAGTTACCATAAATAATTTTGAATGCACGTTTGCGCCCGACAAGAGGGATTGCTCTGATGGTAAGCAACCCCCACTTCCAACCAAGAGGTTGTGAGTTCGAGTCTCCCCAAGAGTAAGGTGGGAAGTTCTTGGAGGGAAGGATGCTAGGGGTTCTATTTGGAAACAGCCTCTCTACCCAGGGTAGGGGTAAGGTCTGCGTACATACTACCCGCCCCGGACCCCACTAAGTGGGATTATACTAGGTTGTTGTTGTTGTTGTTGTTTTCGCCCGAGATATGTCTTTCTTTTAGTAATAGTACAGCCATATTCCTAGTGCACGTATGTAATACACTCTTTGATCTTGTACCTAATGGACACTTCCAAGTGTGGAATCAAGACAAGAGAAATCAAGTTAACATCCAAGTTAAAGTGATTCTCATTGAATGTGTCCATTTCACGAACATAGATGCTAATATATTTACCCACTTTCCACAATCTTGTTTTCTTTTTGCTCGCACGTAGTATCCAGTTATAACCTATAAAGTATCTACGGTTTATGACCTTATATACCTCCGTAGTTGACTCTCATACCATCATCTCACATTACACTGTACATTTTACAAGCCCTGGAAAGGTGAGCTTTATCGAAAAAATACATTCCATTTGCCAGCACCGTTGGTCTAGACTCATCCCACATTGCTAACCGAATTTTGTCAAGTTCCCTTGTGAGGGCATCCACATCCAGCATACTTGGCAAATTATCAAGGTAGGGAATATGCCTTGAATGAAATGGCATGTGAGACTCGTACACTCTTGGTCAAACGGGAGGTAGCGGAACATGCTCCCTCGTCAGCTCAGGTTCGACATTCACTTTCTTCCCATCATCACCCTCGTCAGGGAAGGGTGTGTTATCTGCAGACTCATCGGCATTAATTTCATAATCACTATTATCTTCCTGACTCTGCACATCTGCCAAATCACGAGTAAATACGTCTTCAACGGGCAACTGAGTGAGGTCAAGACCATCAAGTTGCTCATTTTCATTGCACAAACAACAAAATGATAAGCTACTCAAATTGATAAATACTTTATATATAGCTGTATCACTTCACTTACAACTCGTACTGTGTTGACATTCCATAATGGACATTTTCCTGTTGGTCATGACTCGCGGATGGACCACCGTGATCCAACATGCCAAAACTACGCATATTCCAACTGGGTGTGGGGTCTAAACTTATAAAATTTATATCTGGATGGTACCCCCTGTGGAATATATGAGTGTTTATACAAATTCAATTGAACAAAAAATAAATATCGTAACACAAAAAAAAATTAAAGTTTACCAGTCATCTTGTGGATTATGTAAAGTAAGAGAGAAATTATTTCCTCGCTCCTCGTTCGTCCACGGAGATAAGTTTAGATCCGGACAAACTCTTTCAGTCGGAACCTATTGGGCTAAAACTGCTCCAAAATAACCAACCGATGATTGAGAGTTATCCCTGCTTTGTGCAACCTCATTATTGCAAACGTCTTCAGCCTTGTCGTACATTTCCAATAATTTTATCACAATAAATTCCCTGTATTTATTCGGAGTTCCCAAAAAATCTCTCAGAGCTTTATTGTCTTATATGTTAAACTCAGCATAACAAGCAACCCCTTGCGGAGTCACAGAATACGGGTATCTTTCGATTATTTTAAGATTTACCGAACATTTGTTCAATCTCATTTTATTGCATAACTACGATACTGCTCTATCGTACTCCCTTGTAAGTGGCGACTTAATATGACTCTGTAGAGATAAACTATAGCTCACTAGTTATTCGCCACTACAACCTTACCCCACCCCTCGTCCCCCAATATAATAAAACCCTTACTTTTCGCTCTTCAAACATTATGAAAAAAGCTTGAGAATTTAACAACAAGAAAAATTTATCACGAAGTTGGAGTATTTCTGAATGATAATTTTCAAAACCATTAACACCTTTATATAAGGCAATGCCTAATCCGGGGGGGTCAAATCTTTTAAAGTGAAACGCGGTTTAAAAGGGCGTTTTATATATTTGAATTATTGTTATGTCAGTTAAACGTAGAAAAGTTATGGAATTTTTACACCCTATAGAAAATCTTAGTATCCTATTTATTTTAAATAAATACCATTTTAAAATATTAGATCCTATAGATACATTTTATACTTTATAGCCAAATATCTAAATATAGTTACATCCTACATTCAAGGCACCATATATGCTAAATAATATTTTTCTCTCTCCTTTTTAGTCTTTTCTCTCACATAATCACCGTAAAATTGACTAACCACATTCTCTCTCTCTTTTTGCATACACTTTACTCTTTCTCCCTCAACCCACGATTTATACCTCTTCTCCCACCCAAATTCTTTAGTTCTCCTCCATTATCACTCTATTACAATCCAGGTGCTATAAGGGGGAGGGGAAGAAGGGTAGTAAAGCCCAAAAATACAGCGAATTGGAAAGCACCATTCAATTAATATCAGAAGAAAGAGTGATGTCTGATATTGTTGGCAATGGCAGCGGAGGAACATCAAAAGAACGTGCAGCTATTCCATCAAAAGAATGCGGCTCGATTAATGCGGCTCGATTCCATCAAAAGAATGCGGCTCGAAGTAGGGTTCACAGCTTTTGCATAATTCATGGCTTCGTTTGTGGGATTTGAGGGCTGGGGATTGTTTGTAGTTGTTGTAGGAGGTTGGGCAGATGTGTTAGGGGGATGACCAGCCGGAATTAATGGCTGGCCGCCGATTGGCGAAGCCATAAGGCTGTTTCTCTCTCTAGATCGCCCAAATCGCCTATTTGTAATCAGTTGTATTCGAACGTATATTTCAGCTGTATTCCCGTGTATTCAGCAGCATTCATTTATATATTTTAGATGTATTAAAGAGTTATGCTTATTCTCTTGTATTCAGTTTTAATCAGTTGTATTTAACTATTTTATTCGGCAGTAGTTAGTTGTATTCAAGTGTATTATACAACTGTATTCAGTTATATTCAGTTGTAGTTAGTTATATTCAACTATTTTATTCAGCAGAAGTTAGTTGTATTTTGTTGCATTCAAGAGTTTTATTCAGCTGTATTCAGTTGTATTTTGTTGTATTCAAGTATTTTATTAAGATGAATTAAGTTGTATTTTATTGTATTCAACTGTATACAGTTCTACTCAACTGTATTATTCATATGTATTTCTCTTTATTCAACTATAATCTTTATTATGTATCTTTCAAATACAGATTAATGAGGGATTGTTTTAATTCGTTGAGTTAAATTAGGAGAATATCATGTAATTTGATTTCCTTCCGTTTTTAACTAGTTTAATGAGTTAAATTAGGAGAATATCATGTGATTTGATTTCCTTCCGTTTTTAACTAGTTTAACCTTCTAGATTTTGCGCATATACGTTACTGTATTTAACGTTAATTCCGCTTGAATACAGCTAAATACATGTCAAACTTAGCTGGAATTTCACTTTTTACGCCTATTTCTTTGGTTGTATTAATGAATACAACAGCGTAAATACATGAAATACATTGTATAAAAACATAAAAGGTATCTATAACACGTAATATAGCAAAGGGTATCTATAAATGGCTAATTAGACCTAAAAGATGGTGTTTTATGAAAAATTCTCAAAAGTTATTGGTGGGCCCACTAAACATGTAAAACACGATTTAATACCACATTTCGTATAAAACGCGGTACTGAACCGCTCTGTATATAATAGTCTTATTAGCTACTATATAAATTGCGATTTGTTATAACCGCGCTTTACCTTAACATCTCAAACGGCCGATAAGGTAAAACACGATTCATAACGCGTTTTATATAGAAATGTAACTTTTATTTTACACTTAAAAAAGTGTTTCGAGTCCAAAAGAACCACATTTAGGTTCCAGACTCGTAAAATGGCCTCCATTTGTGCCTTGAAATCTTTGTGCCTTCTCTTTAAGTTGCGGATCAGGTAATGAATTAATGATAAATGTAGTGGATGAAAGGAGCCTACTGCTAATTAATGTGGCGGACACGGTGGTTTTTAGTGAGAAATAGAATGCCAAATTCATATTTATAAAACAAAAAAGGAAATTTTTTTTAGGGTAAAAAATTCTGTCATTTCAATTATTTATGAAGTTAATTAGGAGAAACAAATAATTTTTAATCTTATCTAATTAACGGGTCAATTGATTTTGTGAGTCATTACAAATTTATATTTAGTTTTATGACCCCATCTCTTATTTTACACATGAGATATCAATCTTTTACAGGTAAGAGATCTAAAAAAATATTGTTTTTAAATTCAACATTGTAAAGAGCCACGAAGGCCTAAAACCCCTAAAACTACCCGTGTAGGGTCAAATTTGACCCTCAATGTCTCTACGTCGATGGGTACGCCCATTAACCATACATCAGCTAAAGCAAGGGTACGACTTGGGCGTGGGGACAAAGGCGAGGTCATTTAAAACTCAAGCGTCCTCAATAGGGGGACGTTGACTACTTTTTTACTTTTATGATTATTTCGAGGAAGGCCTCCTGTTATATAAAGGGGACCTTCACATTGTAAAGGGACATCATGATTATTCTCGAATAATACAACTCTATTATTTCCTCCTACTCTCTCTCTCTATCTCTACATCTAACGAGCACTTATTCTCGAGTTCATACTATCAGATCTACTACAATAATTTCATCTCTTCTATCTCTAGGTTTTATTATATTTAATTACGATTTACCCTCATTTATTTTTTATTGTTTTTAAGCTTATAAATTATATTGATAACTTTTGAGTCAAACAATTTGGCGCCGTCTGTGGGGAATTCGAGAATCAAAATCATAGTATCCACATAGAGAACAACCAACTACCATTCTCTATACCACACGAAAAGATAGCCAAAAATAATACAAGATCAAAAGCAATAGTGGGTGTTACAGCCAATCTCCTTGGTCCTCTCAATGAGGCCATTGACGAGGGTATCTTGAATGCAACCCCTAGCACCACACCAGGTGCAGAGATCTCACCTTCTCCATCTGAAGATCTGACGATCTTGCATGAAAAAGGAGCTTCCACATCAGTGGCTAAGGAAGCACCCTCGGTGGTCACGAAGCTATTGGAAGAATGGCTAACAAGTACTCTAAGTGTCTTGGTTGAGAAGTCACCGCAAAGTAACGTCAGGTGTATGCCAACGGTAAGCATCACTGCTGCCATGGGTGAACCTGAGGTTGTACGAGCAAATAACAAACCCATCGAAGCACAGGCCAACGATGGCACGCTAACAGCCATCCTAAAGAAGATGGAAGAAATGGAGAATGAAAATAAGGCGCTTCGTGACCAAATAAAAGAGCATCAGGAGAGGGTAGACAAGATCCCCGGTGCTCCCAAGTTGCTACCAAAATACGACGTGGGAAGGTTCATCGAACAACCATATACCGAAGAAGCTGCCCCTCACTCTATCCCAAAAACCTTCAAGATGCCACCCTATTTGAGGGTATATGACGGAACCACATATTCTGAGGATTATTTGATCCACTATGTCACTACTGTGAAGGGTAACGACCTATCAAAAGAGCAGGTACCATCGATGCTGCTGAAGAAGTTTGGTAAGACGTTGACAGGAGGGGCCCTAACGTGGTACTCTCAGCTACCAGCTAAGGCAATATCAACGTTCGAGGAAATGGCGGATAAATCTGTCACCGCCCATGCAGGAGCAAAGAAAGCGGAAGCAAGGGTCAATGACATCTTCGCCGTCAGGCAAACCACAGGGGAAGGACTCAGGGACTTCCTGGCCAGGTTTAACAGTGTAAGGATGAGTCTGCCAAATGTATCGGAAGGTATGACAGTCGCCGCTTTCCAGAACGAGCTAAACAGGGATGGTTCGAGGGCAACCAAGAAGCTACTAAGACGCCTCATGAAATATCCCCCTACCACATGGGAGGAAATCCACAACGCTTATTGCGCTGAAGTACGAGCGGACGAGGATGATCTTAATGGGCCGACCCAACGGCTAATGACGATAAACTCAGAGACAAGGAGGGATCGACGCAATGAAGGACGGCGAGAACAACTCCCACGCTCCAACAGATACCGGCACCATCCATACACCAGATCCTCCCATCCACCACCAAGGCATACAGACGCTCTACAGCGATACGTCGCCCCACTCCGAAACGGAAGAAGTATACCTCATTTATTATCTGCCCATAACTTTTGTGTGTCTCCTTAAGAAATAGTGTACGCACTGGAGAAGCTGGGCACCAAAGTGCAGTGGCCGCAGAAGATGAAATTAGACCCCGCCATAAGGAAATCAAACGTCCTATGCGAGTTTCATCAGGAATGGGGACACAAAACCGAAGACTGCATAGTCCTACGGCAAGAGGTGATCAGGATGCTAAACTAGGGATACCTGAGGGAATTAGTCAGTGACAAAAGGAAAATAAACTTTGCACGCGGACGGGAACAACCACACGGGCCGCCGAAGCCGCCCTCCCCAGCACGCACGATAAATATGATCGTCGGAGGCGGCGATGACTTAGCAATCAATCACGTCAAGCTCGCCACCACGCACAAACTAAAACGGACCATCGCCCATGAACGGTATGACAAATTCAAAGATAGTATCACCTTCGATAAGTCCGATGCCGACGGTTTGTCTTTCCCTCATTACGATGCTTTAGTTATCACTTTACATATCGCCGATACGGATGTTAAAAGAATCATGATTGACGACGGAAGTGGTGCCTGTATTATCCACCCGAGGGTCCTTGTACAAATGGGACTCGAGGGTAAGGTAATACCGCATTGCATAACACTAACTGGTTTTAACAATGCAGTGGAACGGACATCCAGAGAAATATCACTACCCGTTTAGCAGGAGGAGTCACGCTGGAAACAACTTTCCATGTGATGAACCGGGAAACGGCCTACAACGTCATCATAGGACGCCCATGGATACATGCCATGCGAGCGGTCCCTTCAAGTTTTTACCAAGTGATCAAATTCCCCACCCCGTGGGGGGTATTCGGCATTCGAGGCGAGCCGCGCACCGTACAGGAATGCTACAAAATAGCTCAAGATTGCACCCATACCAAACAGCTAAAAGGGGCGAGTGCAGAAGCATAGCAATCAGCTGTGTCGGGGACTAAAGTCAACCCGACAACGGACACCATCAGAGACCCCGACGTCATGGAAGCCTGTAAAGCAACGGTCGAAGATCTCGACCCAATCCAATTGGACGACAGCAACCTCACAAAGAAAGCCTACATCGGGCACGGCCTCACCAACCCGAGTAAGTATCGTGAATTCCTAACTAACCATGCATATTTATTTGCTTTTTCCCATTCAGATATGTCGGGAATCCCGCGATACATCGCCACCCACAAGCTGAACGTCGATCCATTACACCCACCTGTGCGACAGATAAGAAGGATATTCAACGCCGCTATTAATGAAGCGGTCAGCGAGGAGGTAGACAAATTACTGTTCAACGGTTCCATCAAAGAATCGAAGTACCCCCAGTGGGTCGCCAATGTCATCATGGTCAAAAAGAAAAATAGGAAGTGGAGAATATGTGTGGATTTCACTGATCTGAACAAGGCATACCCGAAGGATTCATTCACACTACCCCACATCGACCAATTGATCGATGCCACCGCGGGACATGAACTGTTGAGATTCTTAGATGCCAACTCCGGCTACAATCAAATCATGATGGCCGAGGAGGACCAGGAGAAAACAACTTTCATCACCCATCAAGGGACATATTGCTACAAGGTAATGCCCTTCGGGCTCAAAAATGCGGGGGCTACGTACTAAAGACTGGTCACCAGAATGTTCAAAGAACAGCTCGGTAAGACCGTGGAAGTCTATATCGACGATATGCTGGTGAAGTCGACAAAGAAAGAAGACCACATCGACCATCTGAAAGAAGCCTTCGAAATATTGAGAAGGTATGGGATGAAGCTGAACCCCGAGAAATGCGCCTTTGGCGTAGCCTCGAGAAAATTCTTAGGATTTCTCATGTCTCAACGAGGAATCGAGGTCAACCCAGATCAGATCAAGGCGATAGATGCAATACCTGAGATTCTGAACAGCAAAAAATAGGTACAAAAACTGACGGGGCAAATAGCCGCCCTATCCAGATTCGTCTCACGGTCCTCCGACAGGTGCCATAAATTTTTCAATGTGTTGAGAAAGGACAATGGGTTACAATGGAACGAGGAATGTGTCGAAGCCTTGAGAAAATTGAAAGCATACCTATCTTCTCCACTACTACTGGCCAAAGCGAGTCCAGGCGAGCCCCTGCTGGTATATCTGGCCGTCTCCGAGGTCGCCGTCAGCACAGTCTTGGTTTGCAAAAATGAAGGTACGAAATCTCCTATTTACTATATTAGCAAAACCTTAGTGGACGCCGAAACACGGTATCCACACCTTGAAAAGTTAGCCTTAGCATTGGGCGTAGCTTCACGAAAGCTCCGACCCTATTTTCAGTGCCACCCCATAAAAGTAGTAACGACCTTCCCCTTGAGAAGTGTCCTACATAAGCCTGAGTTATCAGGCAGACTCGCCAGATGGGCTATAGAGCTCAGCGAGCACGATATCTCACATCATCCAAGAACCACCATCAAGTCACAAGTACTTGCCGACTTTATAGCCGATTTCAGCGCAGAAATACTGCCAGAAGTGGAACTGGAGGCACGAAGTACCTCCTCCAACACCGACCTATGGACTCTTTACACTGACGGTATAGCTAATGCCTCGGGATCAGGACTGGGACTCATTCTCGAGGTCCTCACGGGCGAAATAATTTGCCAGTCCATGCGGTGCCCCGAAATGACTAACAACGAGGCCGAGTATGAGGCTGTTGTTGCAGGTATAAAACTAGCCATCAAATATGGGGCTCGACGACTCGTTTTCCAATGCGATTCCCAACTCCTAGTGAACCAGGTCACTAGGACTTACCAAATCAAGGAGCAGAGATTGCAAAAATATCAGTCAGAGATCCACAGATTATTGACTGAGTTCGACGAGTGTCGCTTCGAACAAATTCTGAGGGCACGGAATGTTGAAGCAAACGGTTTGGCAAAATTGGTCGCAGCCACTAAAAACTTCAACAAAGAAAGCGTGGTGACCCTCTTCCATTCAACCATTGATCACACTGAGGTACTCTCTTTAAATTTGACTTGGGACTGGCGCAACCAATTTGTATCCTAGCTGCAGGATGGCACACTCCCACTCGACAAAAAAAAAAAGCAAAGAAGCTCTGCGTAAAGGCCGCCAGGTATTGCCTGATAAACCACGAGCTCTACAAAAGGACGTTTGGCGGACCCCTCACCAAGTGCCTAGGGCCGCACCAAATGAGACCAGTACTCGAAGAGGTACACTAGCGTCACTGTGGCGCCTATACAGGCAATCGCGCCCTCATACGTTGCATAATACGAACAGGTTATTATTGGCCCACCATGAAGAAAGAGGCGGCAGAATACATTCGCCGATGCGAACAATGTCAAAAGTATGCCCCCATGATACACCAACCAGGAGAGCCCCTCCACTCAGTCACTTCCCCATGGCCTTTCATCAAATGGGGAATGGACATAGTCGGTCCCCTACCAGTGGGACAAGAAAAGGTACGATTTCTATTAGTTTTAACTGACTACTTCTCCAAGTGGGTGGAAGCAGGTGCGTACGCCCAAATACGCGAACATGAAGTAATTGCCTTCATATGGAAGAATATCATCTGCCGTTTCGGCATCCCCAGGGAAATCAGCTACGATAACGGACGACAGTTCATCGGCCAGAAGACGATGAAATTCTTCGACAAATGGCACATTAAGCGAATACTCTCCACGCCATATCACCCCTCCGGCAATGGCCAAGAAGAGTCTTCCAACAACACAATACTGAACATACTGAAAAAGAAACTCGAGGAAGCCAAAGGGCGCTATGGCCCGAGCTACTACCAGAAGTGTTGTGGGCACACCGGACAACACCAAAATCCTGCACAGAAGAAACACCGTACTCACTGGTCTACGGAACTGACGCAGTCATACCAGTCGAAGTCGGCAATCCAAGCTTGAGGTATTCATATACCAGTGGAACAGAGAACGACATAAACAGGCTTCAAGACCTCGACGAGGTCGAGGAAAGAAGAGAAATGGCCCACATAAGAATGATGGCTCAGAAATAACAAGTTGAAAGATACTACAACAAAAGAGCCAAAGTAAGACCACTCAAAGTGGGAGACTACGTCCTCAAAGCCAAAACATTGGCATCAAAAGACCCAAGCGAAGGAAAACTGGGCACCAACTGGGACGGACCCTACAAAATC
>MU756438.1:73368-83963 GCA_026770625.1 Nicotiana glauca | reverse complement strand
ATAAAAATTTAAAAATATTTCAATAGTAACTTTGACTTTATTGTTCATATTCCAAAATATGATTTTTCTTATCACATTTTTAAAAAAAAATTCATCCCAAATTCAAATAATTGTTGTCATTCTATTTTCTTAATTGGATTGCATTTTCAAAAAAATATTTTATGCTTTTAACTTAAACTAACTACACTCAACTAAAATATTAATCATATAAAATAATTTATTAATTGATTGAACACATTATAACTAAATTTTGTATTAATATTTATGTATAAAATATTCATTAACCCAATTTGTCAATAGTAATATGACCTTATTATTGTTATTAAAATATTTTTTTACTGATTATTTAAATTTTTCTTATCTTATAAATAATTTATATATTTTGTGTAAGATTTTATTTTGCTGCTTGAATTTTTTTAATTTTTATAGTCAATAAATTTTTCATATATTAAGTAAATTTTAATTTTATTTAATATTTTAATTCAATCAAAAGCATAATTGTCACTAGCTATCTAAATTTACGTCTTTCTGTCTTTTTTATTTTTTCCTCTCATAGTTTCTTAATTAACTTTTTACCTCTATATTTTTAGCTAATATAAAAGAAAATATATGAGCAGATCGATCAATATATATATATATATATAAACACAAATATACATATAATTATAAATATAAATATAGATATATAAATTAGATTTGTCTAAGATCTATTTAGATTATGTATAAGATTCATTAAACTACTTCCATTAATTATGTTTCTATATATAATTTTTAATTATTAATGCTGTCCTAAAATTGCCAAGTGCCTTCATTTTAGCTTGCCACTTGGCTTAACTACAATGCATACTACTCTCCTTTTAATATAATATATAGATATAAAGCATCATACGGAAAATTACTTCTTCATTTTCTTCCTTTCACCAAATTTCTTGATTTCTTACTAAAAGACGTTGTGTTAGCGCTTTTTACATTTTTTTTTTTCCCGTAGGATAGGATCATCAGAAGATATAAATGCATTTCTATTTTCCCAGTAATTTATAATGTGATCTCCAGAATTCATTCAAGAAAGGCGATATTCTCTTGTAATTAGGGGTATTTATGATTCTGTTTGGATCGATTTTTCCCGAAAAAGAAACCAAACCAAGTAAGCCGTTTTTTCAAATATTAGAACCAAATCAGACCAATTAAGTCGGCTCTTTCTCGATTCGGTTTATGTCGATTTTTTAATTTTTCGGTTATTTGTCGGTTTTTTCTTAAATATAAGACATACACTACCAAACACATATTTCGGCGATCACATTTTCAACGTAACACTATCAAATCAATTGCCCTTTGAGAAATCTATTATTTATCAAGATATATTGATGATAATTGAATCAAATAGTGAAGAATAATTTAAAGGCTGAATTAAAAATATATTATTTTAAACATGAAATAGTCTTACATTTAACAAAATAAAACTACCAATCAAACAAGAATGTAAAGGTAAAGAACTGTACTAAAAGCGTAAACGATTAACATTTACTATAAATTTTTTGAAACGTTGTATAAAAGTATACATATATATAGGTGTAACAATAAATTTAAAATAGCTACTTCATATTCGGTTTGGTTCGTTTTTTTTTTATTAAAACCAAACCAAATTTGATCGATTTTTAAATTTCAAAACCAAAATCAAACCAAACCAAAAAGTATCATTTTTTTTTGTCGATTTGGTTTGGGTTTTCGGATGTTTATGAACACCCCTACTTGTAATTATACATATTTTAAAAAATTTATTTTGTGCCTCACACAACTGACATTAGTTATGTGAGGCTTCTTTTTTATCTTACAATTGTGTGGTCACAGAATTTTTGTGAACCCAAATATATAAAATATGGGTTCACAAATATGTGAGATAAAAAAATTGCGTGAGAAACAAAATAAAATCACTCCACATATTTACTCTGATTATTGATATTCATACCGTGACATGACATGACTAGAAATGATTAGGACAGTCATATGCGCTATTTTCTATTTTCTGTATCCTAATCCAGTAATATGCTTTCCCCACTCCCCACTACAGACAAAATCCCCCAAAAGTAAGGAAATCATTAATAATTAATTTTACAAAACTCTATTTCATCCAAAAATTACTTTTACTAGTTACTCGTTGTCTTTGTTAGTGATGACAAAAAAGTTTGAATTTATGGGGTGTTGGATAATGGATAATTCAAGTGATACACAAGTAGAATATAATGAACGACATGAAAATAAAAAAAATTACTTGAGACATGCAATGCAACGAATGAAAATAGTACCTTCTGGCTGCTGCACTGCACATATATAGCCCTGACGCCGATCCTTTCCCCCCACTCTCTCACTACAGATACAGAAAAAAAATTATAAAAAAAAAAAAAAAAGGGAAATCATGGAGTATAAATTTAGGCTCCCTGCACTGTACTAGTACAGATTTCAACTGACCAATTTCATGTTTAAGGATGAAGAAATATAAACGTCTAAATATCCGTCCGGACGTCGAAAAGAATAGAAAAAGTTTGGAAAAGCTCCGGAAAGAAAAACGCTACTGGTGGTTGTACGTAAAGAGAACTTATCAATATTTTAACATTGAACATTATGAACCTGAGCTAATGGTCAAATATGGGGAGAGGAAGAGATTGGTGAATGTTCTTTTCTTTTTCTTTAAGAGATTTATTTTACTAGCTGCTACGTACATTACGTTTGTTAAGAGTAGGTTGGTATTCAATAGCTGGAATTGTAGTAGCTGATTAAGATCCACATTTTTGTTAAAGCCATTATTAACCATAAATGTCAAAGACAGAATGGTACTAAGAGTTTTCAATTTTAAGATATGGTTATTACTGATGAAGGTTTGCTCTTGCACCAGTACTTTTCCAGCCATTTGGAAATTAAGATCCATAGGAGAGTGGGAAGAGTGGTTCAAGGTTGTGCGTAACATGGAAGATAGTTTCGTTAATTTGTCCCCTTGGCAGATTTCGCACTTGTCTTCTTCGATCAGTTATATTTGTTTGAGCAAGTTTCTAGTAGGAATTGCCTGTTATGGTTTAAGAGTCACATAAAATTAATGTCTATCTCCCATATATACACATTTAAAATGGCTATTTGTGGTTGAGGTTTTCCCCTAGTTTGATTTGAGTGAGATTTGCAGATTTTGTATAGAAATGCCCATCTTCATTAGGATCCCAGATAACCAATCGTCCTTAGCATTAATATTGATGGCTGTCTCACTAATTTGGTTGTCTAATAGGAATTAGTAATCCTTTCCTGGTTGCTTGTTTGAAATGGGAAAGCCCAAATATCTCCTATTTTGTCAGAGTATGAATTTGTAATATCATCTTTACTGTTATTGTTAGAAAAGATTATTTTTGATTTGTTAAAGCTGATTTTAATTTTGTCCCGAAATGATTGCATCACCAATTTTTGAGTTTAATTTGCCGGAGCTAGGAGGATTATATCATCCCCAACCCCAACATAAGGTGCTATAACTTGGGGCCTGAAGGGGAAACTCAAATACGATCCTGCTCCTTTCTAGAAACCTTATGCTCGATAAGGCTTCCATACACATAATAAATAAGGGGAGAGAAGATCACCTTGTCTATATCCTCTAGTCGGTTTTGTTGATATTCCATTAATATTTATTGTTACAGAGGATGTAGAGATATAATAAAGTTTATTACTATATGATAAGGAAAATTTACCCTCTTAACTTGTCTTAAAATCTGCTAACATGTTGTTGTACTTTTCTTATCAACAGTTTGAGCAATTCCCTCAGATGAAGAGAGATTTTGCTGCTGGTTTGGTTTTGCGTGAAACTTACGGATCATTTTTGTTAGAGTCGGCTGCCTACAGGATTAGGCTTCTATTGGTTTACAAGGGTAATAATATAGTTCTTATCGACTATAAGAGTGTTTTAGCTTATATTGTATATATGTATGTATAAGTATATATATGAGTTATGTGACGTTTTCATGTTTTTGAAACATTATGCAGATGATGGTCACTACGATTTTCCCCTTGATACACTTTTTACTAATGGGATAATAGATAATCTTGTAGAATGTTGTCGATATGGACATTGGCACGGTGTCCGCGTGAGTATAACTCCTTATCGTTTGTCCACAGTATTTACGATGTAATATTGTTTCTCATTTTCCTCTTGTTTTCTTAGAGCCGAGCCGCAGAAACTTTAGGTCAAGTCATCTCTGATGGAACAATAGCACAGGTTCAAGAATTAGTTAACCGTGACGCTATTCCTGTTCTTCTACAAATGCTTAATGATGAGGAAATAAGGCACTATGACGATGAGAAATGGTTGGATTACTTTGTAACTAATGAGGTACGATGCTAATTTTTCTGAAGTTTGTATATTTAAGAAATAATCTGCACTTTCGCATCTCTTAACTCAAATATTCATTTTCTATTTAAGGCCATCAACGCTTTGGCTTCGTTATCAGCTAAATTAGATGTCGGAGGTGATCTAGTTACAAGATTTGTTAATCAAGATCTGTGTGGAAGGCTGATGTTGCTTTTCAAGTTAGTTATTCTCCTTTAAATTGAAGTATCATTATGCATACTTGGGGCCTAATGTTCTTGTTCTTCTTGCTCTCTTTCTATTCTTTTCTTTTGCGGTTTCGCCTATGTGATCTAATAAAATGACGTAATGATAGGCATCCTAAACCTTGCATTGTTGATTGTGTGCTGACATTTGTGGAGAACTTTCTTACAAGAGGAAGTGAAGATCAAATTCAGGTAGTCCTTACCTATCCTCCATGATAATATTATCATTAATTTTTTACTAAGTGTTCTTGTTATAATTGGATTACTACTTGTGTATAAAGTCATGTATTTATCTTGTAGCTACACTTGTGCTCATCATATCATTCTTATTCTATGTGTGAGGTCAAGCTTCCTTTTTAATATCACAACTCACTGCTATACTGATGGCCAATTAACACTTCTCCTTTGCTTCCTGATTAAAATCTGAATCAGCTTTAGTCAAATGTTTCATTTTTGTTTTATCCAACAATATTTTCATGAACAATTTTAGAAGCAACTTTTGAGATCATGCTAACAAGCTTCTTAATCATTTAGCACTTGAAATTTTTGGTATTCTTTAGTTAAGTTTTGGTTGCACAAAAGCTTGACTCGCTACGACAAATTTTTATGCCATGTTGATCCTGGTAGACTATGGCTTGCTAGGCTTTTCTCTCCTTATTCTGAAGTTGGATTACATCAAGTTTACTTCGCATAGGATTTTATGTACAAAATTCTTTCTTAATTTGTTGTACTGGTTTCTCATTTTCTTGAACGGTTATAAATGTATACATTCCTGGACTACTTGGGCTATCAAACTCTAGCATTATCCTACTAAGGAATTAGATGACAACACAATTAAGAAGCCTTCAAGAAATATTATCTTTAGCACCCATATGTAATCTCCCCTGTGTATCCGCCTTCTTTTTTGTTTAACATGTTTCTGAGTCCTTTTTAAGGCAATGAGATTACGTCCTTCTATATATGTGTTCTAGGTTCTCCATGAACACCAAATTTTGGATCATCTAGCACAAGTACTCGCCGATCCGGCATGGCACAATTTATCCATCCTGATTGTACAATATAAGGCAGCAGAGGCTTTGGGTAATTTTGCCCGTCGTTCAACAAGGTGGAGGGACCTTGTTCTTGATACTGCTCCTCTCATCCCATTATTTCAACTTCTACATAGGCTATCACGTGAGGCCACTTCTCTTAACACGTCATCAGCTATCAGAGCATCCAGGACAATAGGAAACTTATGTTTTGGAAGTCCACCCCCATCAGTTGATAAGGTTTGTGTTCTGTTTTTTGAGACCATCACACTCATAGCACAGATTTCTTTAATGCTCATACACGATACACTGTTGTTGTTTCAGTTGAGGCCATCATTACCGGTCCTCCGGTATCTCATTGATCTGGAGCTTCGTATAGAAGAAGAAGCAATCCCTGTTCTTAAGCATGCTTGCTTAATTATTGCATGTCTGGCACGAGGTGGATTTGATCCTATAAATGCGCTGATTGAGCAAAATATGTGCCCAAGGCTGGTGATGCTTTTGGCGTAAGTTGTTCTCCTTTTTCAACAATTCTTTTCTGTTGTTAATTCTGATATGTTCAGCTAGGATAAGGGAGAATCTAATAAACTGAGGTTATGCCAGACATACGAATAGTGAGGTAGTAGAAAATGTGCTGAAGGTTGTGGAGAACTTCTTTAGGAGCGGAACTGATAATCAAATTCAGGTACTCCCTATACTATTAACCTGCTTTTGTCTTCTACCCCAATCTTTTGATGATTACTAACAAATACCTCAGGCGTTAGTGTCTCGGTCATAATCTGAATCATGTTTGTAAGATCCTTCTTTTTGTTTTATATAGAGTTGATATTATTGGTGTTTCTCGGAATTGTTGCCGTTGCTGTTGTACAACATCAGACCATTTAAGCCCTCAGGGTGAAGATTTCGGTCACAAATAAAGGCTTGTTTGTAGCATTTGTAACATGACATTTGCACTCCTTTTATGGTTTGCTATGTTCTTCTGGTTGATTCTGAAGAAAATACAAACACAAGAGCTAAATGAATCTCTGCCTAAATATTGATTTAAGCCCAACATTTCTACGAATGCACGTTATGATTTTGAACTCTTCTTATTGGATATGTGTTGTTCTCTTTTTATTTTAATTAAATAGAGAATAAAGTTCTGGCACAATTTATTTTTATAGAAAGTCGGATGAGAAAATTAGCGTATGAGGCCTGTTATTTTTTAAAATGAAAGGTCTGTTTAATAAAATTTGTTAACCCTTTTACGTTTTCTAGGTTCTACATGGCAACCAAGTTCTTCAGCGTCTTTTAAATATCCTGAACAATCATGACAAACGACCTTTAACTTTGAGGAGTGTTTGCCGTGCCATCGCAAACATAGTGAGCTACCGGAGCAGTCAAATACAGGTTCGGTTATGAACTTCTTAATCTTAATTCTTTTTGCTGCAATCCATGAAGTGATCTGTTCAGTCAAACTAACTTGAGCCTGAGCATTCTGTAAAACTATACGTGTTGTAGAATATTCGTTGAGACATTGTGTATGAATATTATTAACTACGTAGTATAATTTATGAGCCTTATTCTATGAAACAGAGGATGGTAGATGCAGCTATCTTCCCTCCTATTATTCAAATTGTGATTAACCAAGAGGTTGATGATATCAAATATGAGGCTGTATATGCTATCTCAAGTGCTGCCAGGAGAGGATCTCAAGACCAGATTAGGTACAATCTTCTCATTAAAATACTTTCTGTTGCTTGATATAAGTGTGCTATAGGTGTGTCTAATGTACGTGTTTTTGTGTGTATATACTTATGTGAATATTTGTGCGTGTTGTATCGTTGTGAAGCTGCATTAGTGTGCATGTTATTTGGACCATTTACGTAATAACTTAAGATACAATATGCATACCATAATTGGCTTGCTGGTATATCCCAGTGATTGAATGTATTCGTAAGCTGGAACATTTAAGCTGCTCCGCTTCAATATGCCTCATTAAAATAACCGTAAGTTGCAAAACTAGGAAACCCCCATTTTGGTTCTGCTAGTGGTGTTGACATGGGCTAAGATTCTACATAATTGGAATGGATCCTATTAGTACTACATATAATAGTTTTAGGACTATTCTCCAAGGATGTCGTAAACGTGGATAGAATTTCTTATTTTCTGTTAATTCTAAATACTAATTTTCTAAGGGCATCTTCTTTCTGTCTCAACTTTAATTTCATCAAAAAGAAATCTTGTGCATCCATTGATATATCTGCCATAGTATGCACTGTGGTTACTCAAATGAACAGAATGTTGTTAACACAATTTTGTGTATATAGTCTATTAGTCATGATTTGAACTGGAAGGTCTAAAATATGTTTATCTGGTATCGATCAGGTACTTAGTCGGCCAAGGTTCCATTGAAGCACTTTCTTTGGGTCTTTTATGTGAAGGATACACAAGAAGAACTTCTTGTTTCCAGGGGCTCCTAAATATTCTGAGGGTGGGAGAGGTTGATAAAGTTGATGGTGTCAATCCTTACGCAGAGATGGTCACTAACAGTGGTGGACTTGCTAGGATCCAGAGCCAAATGGATGATCCGGACGTTGGAGAAATCGCAAGAAAGATGCTGAGGTTGTGCTGGCCTGGGGAGCTCTGATTGCTGGTTTTGATTAAATCTGCTAGTGCCATTCTCGACTTCCTCTCTTTCTCTCAAACACCCACACATTCTCTCTTTCTGTGCTTCTCTGAATTATCTCTTCTTTTGTTCTAAACTCAACCTTGTCTCTTATCTCATCTTCTTCCTCATTCATATTCTCTAATGATGAAGAGTGTCCTGCTTCTCTTATTTCTCCGAGTTCTAATTGTAGTTGCATTCATTGTTATTTTCCATTGTAGCTAGTGACTGAATGCTCTGTTAGTTGCTATATGTGGAAGTTATCAGTTTGGTTGTATCCATTTGACTGCCATTTCCGATCGAATTTAGTTGATAATCAAATATACTTTCCAATTTGGGTTAATTGAATTGCTGAGTTCACTACAGGAGTAAAATGTATTGGTATTTGATAATTTTAAACATTCATGTACAAACTTTGATATATACCAACTTCATATACCCAATGTATTTACTAGACTAGTAACTTCAAATACCAAAAGTTTCTAGCAGACTTCATTATCAAGCACTTCCTCCATGAGAAATTTTCTACAAGCTCTTTCCAAGGTAAATACCAGCAATTTGTTCTTGTGCAATGGATTAGATTAACTTCACCAACTTTTCAGCTTCTCTAATTTTATGGATTATCTATATGCCTAGTTCTACCATGGTGTTTGGCCATTGCAATGGCGACTTATGTTCTATGAAAACATTAGTAGCTAAAGACTGGGATATGACTTCCTGCTTCCTTGAGTTCCAAGAGAAAACACCACTCTCAAATGTAAAATAATAGCTAGAGGTTCTTTCGATCAATATTTCCTAGTCCCTACCTAAGTAGCTATCTGCATTTCACCCTTCGACTACTATACACTGTAATCAACAGATCTCAATGTATCTCAAAACTCTCTTAATTAATTTGCTGCTCCTATATGAACTTGACTAGGAGACTATTTGACAGCAGATTTTTCTTTAGAAATGAAGATCGTAGCATCACATTCACATTGGTCTATTTCCACTCCCACTTAATATTCTAACAATTCAAACTCTTTTTGAGTCTTCTCTGTTAGGCACAACTGGTTTAAAAAGTAGTTAGGGGTAGTTTAAAGGAGAATTAATAAAACGGCAGCCTTTGGTGTATCCCCTAAAAGTGTTGAATAGTATAAAGTCAAGCAACCGAATAAATTTAGTTCAACGCAAAAAATCAAAACAAATAAAGAGTAAGATCAGCATAGTTTGCATGTTACAAATAACAAAGAGGATTTTTCTCTTTCCTCAACCATAGTGATCAAGAATATCCCCAACCATAGTGATCAGGGAGCCAGCACTTCCTACTTTCCTCTAACTGATCAAAATAATCCCTCTAGGCCTAACTTAGTACTCCCTCTGCCATAATTTATATAGCGGTGTTTGACTCGGTAAGAAGTTTATGGTCCAAAACGAACCATAAATATGTGTTTGACTATGAATCACCCGTAAAGTAAGAATTTTAAATATACTTTTTTTTTTTAAATAAGAAAGTATGAGATTCTTTGGAGACAAACTAAAAAAAAAGTATGATACATAAATTGGGACAAGAGAATATAATGTTTTTGGAAAGATCATGCACTATGTCCCTCCTCATTCAATTTTATCTTTGTTCTATTCTTTATCTTTCTTTTCCTCTTTGCTTTATCACGCGAGATAGAGGATCTTTTCCTTGAACCCATAAGTGTTATGTACTTACACACGTAGTTGGCGAAATAAACTCTTTTTAAATTTGAATTGGCCAAGTGACTTCATGCTTAATTATATTAAGGGGGATTATAAAGTGAAGAGGGAAGCTTAGTCTATGGAAGTAGTTTTTTCTATTTATTGAGTTAGCTTATATAAGATAGACACAAATTCATCAATTCCAAGAACTTACACTTTTTTATAACTTTTATATATATATATATATATATATATATATGAAAATATAATTAATGATACCTATTTGTGAGGGGTAAATAGGTGGGTAAATAAATTTATAATGTAGGATAGACGGGTAAAAGTAACTTTTTTTTTCATTCTTTCTTCTCACTGGTTCGGAATAGGTTTTCTTTTTCCTCACTAAGTTCCGAATAGCTTAAATTATTGCCAGTTTGCCGCCCTCTGCCGGCTGTCGCTACGGTCCTGTCCGTCAATTTCTGCAATGATAGCTTCTGCACAAGTCCAGAATGTCTAAGCCTGAAAATAATGTTCGCCAGGATATTTGTGGGAGCACTAGTCGCCAGAATACCGAAGCCTATGTTCGGGTTATTATCTTGTGTACTGATTTCATTATTTTTTCACCTTGATTACTCCCACAAACTTGTTTGCTGGAACTTCGGGTGGGGGGGGGGGGG
>MU756438.1:60494-71333 GCA_026770625.1 Nicotiana glauca | reverse complement strand
AAAAGTTTTAGTTTTTACGTAGAACTTGCCAGTCATAATCTCCAGCAACCTTTTTCCCTTTTCAAGTTTTAACCTTTTGTCATCCTAGTGAGAAATGTTGATGCATAGGACCCATAACCAAGAGGTGGTAAACTTGAATTGTACTTTCATTTTGGATTGCTCGTCAGGATGTTATCTTTGGAAGAAATCTCAAAACATAAAATTCCAAATTTCACTAACTTGTATATCTTTAATTAAAAAAAAATATTTACCTGAATATCCAAACATGTGGTCCTCATTTAATAGGTATAGGACTCTTTTTGTGTATCAAGCCTGGGGCTAAATGCCCTCAAATGGATTTTGTATAGTTTCTATTGGTCATTCATTATTGTGCTACTCATGAAATTTCTAATTCTTTCTCCGCCATTTAGTCTCGTCTGATTAAATTCAAACTGCGACCTAAGTTTCATCTATATGCTTGCCTGATTTGAGTTATTTGAGGGGCCGGAACCTAGAGTTTACATGTCCTCTATTTTAGTGTCTTGGTAAAGTATCTTTACCTAAATAGAACTGATTAAACTGAAGTACTAGAACGTAGTTGTTGCTAGTGGTTCTGACTGTTTTTGTTTGTTTCTTAGTATGCCCATTTACAACGTATGTATTACTACCTTCTATTTTATTTCTTAAGCATCCATGGGATGCAGCCCATAAACATTTAAGTGAAGTCTTGGGAAAAACAGGGAATGGGCTAGGTCTTTCTTACAAAAACGCAGAAGAACATCAAGATCTGTTGGAGATTTAAGCATAAAAAATAATGAAAGTATGATTTTTAGTGAAAAAAGGTGCTAATGAAGAAGAAATAAAAAAAAATATTTAATAGAAGAAAGAAATAAGTTTTTTTCTCAAGTACAACTCAATGAGCTATTTGTATTCGGCAAAGGGCCAAATATATCCCTATACTTTCAAATATTGTTTACATGTACCCCTTGTAACACTATTGGGCTATCTATACCCCTCCCGTCACACTTTAGAACAAAAATGTCCCTATTTTGGATGGAGTGCCACGTGGCAGCACCAGATTAAAATGACCCAAATATTCTATCATTCTTTCTTCTCACTGATTCGGAATAGGTTTTTTTTTTCCTCACTAAGTTCCGAATAGCTTAAAGTATTGCCAGTTTGTCGTCCTCTGCCAGCTACCGCTACGGTCCTGTCCGGCAGTTTATGCAGCGATAGCTTCTGCACAGGTCCAGAATGTCTAAGCCTAAAAATAATGTTCGACAGGATGTTTGTAGCAGCACTAGTCGCCAAAATACCGAAGCCTTTGTTTAGGTTATTATCTTGTGCACTGTTTTCATTATCTCCTCAGCTTGCTTACTCCCACAAACTTGTTTGCTGGGACTTGGGGGTGTAGACAGTAAACTAAAAGTTTCAGTTTTTACGTAGAACTTGTCAGTCATAATCTCCAGCAACCTTTTTCCCTTTTCAAGATTTAACCTTTTGTCATCCTAGTGAGAAATGTTGATGCATAGGACCCATAACCAAGAGCTGGTAAACTTGAATTGTACTTTCACTTTGGATTGCTCATCAGCATGTTATCTTTGGAAGAAATCTCAAAACATAAAATTCCAAATTTCAATAACCTGTATATCTTTAATTAAAAAAATATGGACCTGAATATCCTAACATGTGGTCCTCGATTAATAGTTATAGGACTCCTTTTGTGTATCAAGCCTGGGGATAAATGCCCTCAAATGGATTTTGTATAGTTTCTATTGGTCATTCATTATTGTGCTACTCATGAAATTTCTAACTCTTTCTCCGCCATTTAGTTTCGTCTGATTAAATTCAAATTGCGGCCTAAGTTTCATCTATATGCTTGCCTGATTTGAGTTATTTGAGGGGTAGGAACCTAGAGTTTACGTGTCCTCTATTTTAGTGTCTTGGTAAAGTATATTTACCTAACTAGAACTGATTAAACTGAAGTACTCAAACGTAGCTACTACTAGTAGTTCTGACTGTTTTTGTTTCTTAGTATGCCCTTTTAACACGTATGTATTACTACCTTCTATTTTGTTTCTTAAGCATCCATGGGATGAATCCCATAAATATTTAAGTGATGTCCTTTGAAAAACAAGGAATGGGCTAGGTCTTTCTTACAAAAATGCAGAAGAACATCAAGATCTGTTGGAGATTTAAGCACAAAAAACAATGAAGGTATGATTTTTAGTGGAAAAAAGGTGCTAATGAAGAAGAAATAAAAAAGAAATATTTAATAGAAGAAGAAATAAGTTTTTTTCTCAAGTACAACACAATGAGCTATTTATATTCGGCAAAGGGCCAAATATAGCTCTCTACTTTCAAATATTATTTACATGTTACCCTTGTTATAATATTGGGCTATCTATACCCCAATCGTCATACTTTGAAACAAAAATACCCCTATTTTGGATGGAGTGCCACGTGGAAGCACCAGATTAAAATAATATTTTTTTTACCCAACCCGTTTTACAAAAAATTCATAACCCGAACTGTATTTTCATTTTTCAATTTTTTAAAGAATTTTCTTTTTGTAAAACATAAAAAAAAAATTGCAAAATATGTTTTTTTGAACTAAGTAGATACTGAAAAGATTTTTCAAAACATATTGTAAAAACTGAAAAAGTAAATGAAAATATAATTAATGATACCTATTTGTGAGGGGTAAATAGGTGGGTAAATAAATTTATAATGTAGGATAGACGGGTAAAAATAATTTTTTTTTTCATTCTTTCTTCTCACTGATTCGGAATAGGTTTCCTTTTTCCTTAGTGAGTTCCGAATAGCTTAAAATATTGCCAGTTTGCCGCCCTCTGCCGGCTACCGCTACGGTTCTGTCCGTCAATTTCTGCAGCGATAGCTTCTGCATAGGTCCAGAATGTCTAAGCCTTAAAATAATGTTCGCCTGGATGTTTGTGGCATCACTAGTCGCCAAAATACTGAAGCCTATGTTCAGGTTATTATCTTGTGCACTGTTTTCACTATCTCTTCAGCTTGCTTACTTCCACAAACTTGTTCGCTGGGATTTCGGGGGGGAGGGGGGGACAATAAACTAAAAGTTTCAGTTTTTTACGCCGAACTTGTCAGTCATAATCCCCAACAAACTTTTTCCCCTTTCAACAAGTTTTAACCTTTTGTCATCCTAGTGAGAAATGTTGATGCATAGGACCCATAACCAAGAGGTGGTAAACTTGAATTGTACTTTCACTTTGGATTGCTCGTCAGGATGTTATCTTTGGAAGAAATCTCAAACATAAAATCCCAAATTTCACTACCGTGTATATCTTTAATTAAAAAAATAATGACCTGAATATCCTAACATGTGGACCTTGTTTAATAGGTATAGGACTCTTTTTTGTGTATCAAGCCTGGGCTAAATGGCCTCAAATGGATTTTGTATAGTTTCTATTGGTCATTCATTATTGTGTTACTCGTGAAATTTCTAACTCTTTCTCTGCCATTTTGTCTCGTCTGATTAAATTCAAACTGCGGCCTAAGTTTCATCTAAATGCTTTCCTGATTTGAGTTATTTGAAGGGTCAGAACCTATAATTTACATGTCATATATTTTAATGTCTTGGTAAATCATCTTTACCTAAATAGAACTGATTAAACTGAAGTACTCAAACGTAGATGTTGCTAGTGGTTCTGACTGTTTTTGTTGTTTCTTAGTATGCCCTTTTACAACGTATGTATTACTACCTTCTATTTTGTTTCTTAAGCATCCATGGGATGCAGCCCATAAACATTTAAGTGAAGTCCTAAGAAAAATAGGGAATGGGCTAGGTCTTTCTTACAAAAACGCAGAAGACCATCAAGATCTGTTGGAGATTTAAGCACAAAAAACAATGAAGGTATGATTTTTTGTGAAAAAAGGTGCTAATGAATAAGAAATAAAAAAGAAATATTTAATAGAAGAAGAAATAAGTTTTCATCTCAAGTACAACTCAATGAGCTATTTATATTCGGCAAAGAGACAAATATACCCATGTAATTCTAAATATTTTTTACATGTACCCCTTGTTGTACTATTGGGCTATCTATACCCCTACCGTCATACTTTGGGAAAAAATACCCCTATTTTGGATGGAGTGCCATATGGCAGCATCAGATTAAAATGACCCTTTTTTTTACCCAAACTGTTTTACAAAAAATCCATAACCCGAAACATATTTTCATTTTTCAATTCTTTAAAGAATTTTCTTTTTGTAAAACATAAAAAATAAAAAAAATTGCAAAATATGTTTTTTTAAACTAAGTATATACTGAAAAGATTTTGCAAAATAAATTGTAAAAACTGAAAAAAATATGAAAATATAATTAATGATACCTATTTGTGAGGGGTAAATAGGTGAGTAAATAAATTTATAATGCAGGATAGACGGGTAAAAGGAACCATTTTTTTCATTCTTTCTTCTCACTGATTCGGAATAGGTTTTCTTTTTCCTCACTAAGTTCCGAATAGCTTAAATTATTGCCCGTTTGTTGCCCTCTACCGGCTGCAGTTACGGTCCAGTCCGTCAATTTATACGGCGATAGCTTCTGCACAGGTCCAGAATGTCTAAGCCTGAAAATAATATTTACCATGATATTTGTGGCAGCACTAGTCGCCAAAATACCGAAGCCTATGTTCAGGTTATTATTTTGTGCACTGTTTTCATTATCTCATTAGCTTGCTTAATCCCACAAACTTGTTTGATGTGACTTCGAGGTGAGTGTGGACAGTAAACTAAAAGTTTCAGTTTTTACGTAGAGCTTGTCAGTCATAATCTCCACCAACCTTTTTCCCCTTTCAAGTTTTCACCTTTTGTCATTCTAGTGAGAAATGTTGATGCATAGGATTCATAACCAAGAGCTGGTAAACTTGAATTGTACTTTCACTTTGGATTGCTCATCAGGATGTTATCTTTGGAAGAAATCTCAAACATAAAATCTCAAATTTCACTACCCTGCATATCTTTAATTTAAAAAAAATATTGACCTGAATATCCTAACATTTGGTCCTCGTTTAATGGGTATAGGACTCTTTTTTGTGTATCAAGCCTGGGGTTAAATGCCCTCAAATGGATCGGTCATTCATTATTGTGCTACTCATTAAATTTCTAACTCTTTCTCCGCCATTTAGTCTCATCTGATTAAATTCAAACTGCGGCCTAAGTTTCATCGATATGCTTGCCTGATTTGAGTTACTTGAGGGTCGGAACCAAGAGTTTACATGTCCTCTATTTTAGTGTCTTGGTAAAGTATCTTTATCTAAACAAAACTGATTAAACTGCAGTACTCAAACGTAGCTGTTGCTAGTGGTTCTGACTGTTTATGTTTGTTTCTTAGTATGCCCTATTACAACGTATGTATTACTACCTGCTAATTTATTTCTTAAGTATCAATGGGATGCAACCCATAAACATTTAAGTCAAGTCCTGGGAAAAATAGGGAATGGGATAGGTCTTTCTTACAAAAACGCGGAAGAACGTCAAGATCTGTTGGAGATTTAAACACAAAAAACAATGAAGGTATGATTTTTAGTGAAAAAGGTGCTAATAAAGAAGAAATAAAAAAGAAATATTTAATAGAAGAAGAAATAAGTTTTTTTCTCAAGTACAACTCATTGAGCTATTTATATTCGGCAAAGGACCAAATATATCCCTCTACTTTCAAATATTATTTACATGTACCCCTTGTTATACTATTGGGATATCTATACCCCTACCGTCATACATTGGAACACAAATACCCCTATTTTAGATGGAGTGCCACATGGAAGCACCAGATTAATTGACCCTTTTTTTACCCAACCCATTTAAAAAAAAAACCATAACCCGAACTATATTTTTATTTTTCAGTTTTTTAAATAATTTTCTTTTTGTAAAACATAGAAAAATTTGCAAAATATATTTTTTTAAACTAAGTAGATACTGAAAAATTTTTGCAAAATAAATTGTAAAAACTAAAAAAATATATGAAAATGTAATTAATGATACCTATTTGTGGGAGGTAAATAGGTGGGTAAATAAATTTATAATATAGGATAGACGGGTAAAAGTAATTTTTTTCATTCTTTCTTCTCACTGATTCGGAATAGGTTTTCTTTTTCCTCACTGAGTTCCAAATAGCTTAAATTAATACCAGTTTGCTGCCCTTTGCCGACGGCCGCTACGGTCCTGTCCGTTAATTTCTGCAACGATTGCTTCTGCACAGGTCCAGAATGTCTAAGCCCGAAAATAATTTTCGTCAGGATGTTTGTGGCAGCACTAGTCGCCAAAATGCCGAAGCCTATGTTCATGTTATTATCTTGTGCACTGTTTTCATTATCTCTTCAGCTTGCTTACTCCCACAAACTTGTTTGCTGGGACTTCGGGGGGGGGGTGAGTATGGACAGTAAACTAAAAATTTAATTTTTACGTAGAACTTGTTAGTCATAATCTCTAGCAACCTTTTTCCCCTTTCAAGTTTTAACCTTTTGTCATCCTAGTGAGAAATGTTGATGAATAGGACCCATAACCAAGAGCTGGTAAACTTGAATTGTACTTTCACTTTGGATTGCTCATTAGGAAGTTATCTTTGGAAGAAATCTCAAACATAAAATCCCAAATTTCACTACCGTGTATATCTTTAATTAAAAAAAAATGACCTGAATATCCTAACATGTGGTCCTCGTTTAATAGGTATAGGACTCTTTTTTGTGTATCAAGCCTGGGGCTAAATGCCCTCAAATGAATTTTGTATAGTCTCTATTGGTCATTCATTATTGTTTTACTCATGAAGTTTCTAACTCTTTCTCCGCCATTTAGTCTCGTCTGATTAAATTCAAACTGCGGCCTAAGTTTCATCTATATGCTTTCCTGATTTGAGTTATTTGAGGGGTCGAAACCTAGAGTTTACATGTCCTCTATTTTAGTGTCTTAGTAAAATATCTTTACCTAAATAGAAGTGATTAAACTAAAGTACTCAAACGTAGCTGTTGCTAGTGGTTCTGACTGTTTTTGTTTGTTTCTTAGTATGCCCTTTTACAACGTATGTATTACTACCTTCTATTTTATTTCTTAAGCATCCATGGGATGCAGCCCATAAACATTTAAGTGAAGTCATGAGTAAAACTGAAAATGAGCTAGGTCTTTCTTATAAAAACGCAGAAGAACATCAAGATTTGTTAGAGATTTAAGCACAAAAAATAATGACGGTATGATTTTTAGTGAAAAGTGGTGCTAATGAAGAAGAAATAAAAAAGAAATATTTAGTAGAAGAAGAAATAAGTTTTTTTCTCAAGTACAACTCGATGAGCTATTTATATTTGATGAGAATTCGAAAATTAAAATATCTAAATAAAAAAAGGGTTCGATCATAGGCCCTCGACAACTACGGAAGTCAGTTGGAGATTCAAGCATAAAAGACAATAAAAGCATGAGCTTGGGGCTGTGTTTGGTATCACAAAATATTTTTCTGGTGATATAAATAATTTGGAAAACGTTTTTCTGAATGACTTATTTTTCTCTAATTAGGGGAAAATGTGAAGGGAAAACATTTTCCCGAAAATCAAAAGATACGTTGGTTCTTCTCGCTGCCCCCTGGTGCTGGTCCCCACTTCCCAAAACTCCCTCTTCAGTCTAGGGTTTTTAAAATCCCTCCTCCACTCGCCGCATCTTCTCTATTGTCTTGTGTCTATTCTTTGCCGGTCAGCCATAGTTTTCCGGCAACGACAAAGGTATCTTCGCTTTTCCGGCGACGTTTTTTGACAATTTTGAAAAGCTTGTGAAGTGGGTTAATGTCCCTATTAAGAACCTCCTTTGTACTTTAACTGGCAGTTTCTTGTATATTGATTTACGTGAAGTTGTAGTATTTTTAGAAAAAGTAAAACTCTATCTATAGTTATGTGAAGTTTATTTGGCAATCCCATGCCTCGCATCTTCTGAATACACCATTGATTTGTTATTCTCAACATTGATGGATAGTGGTACTTAAAGATGGAAATAGGGTGAAAGTTCTTACTGTTATTAGAACACTCAAGAATTGAAGGGTATGAGAGTACACACCTGGAAACGTGGGAGATTTGGGGTGGGTGTGAGGAGCATAGAAACGGGGGGATTTGGGGCGAGGGGAGGAGCATGGAAACTATGTTCCTAAAACTATTTTCCACCATTAACCAAACACTATATTTTTTTTTTACTTTCTAACCAAACATGAGAAACTAAGTATGAAAATCACTTATTTTCTCATAAAATATTTTATAGGAAAATATTTTCAATGGAGAACATTTTCCATCAATAACACTTAGTGAAAGAAGACGCTACTGAAGTAGAAATAAAATATATAGATGTAATGTTCAAAATAATTGTTTTTTCTTAACCAAGAAATCTGCTATTCCTAACTTTGAAATCGATGTATAATGTAGTATTATCAAAGACTCACTTCACTTGAGCCTTGAAGCTAGGTACAAAAACTGGAGTGCTTCACAACGCTTAGACGTAGACACGTAGTTCCCATTTAGGCACCAAGGCAAAAAAGTATGTGTGTCATCACCTATTGGCCTCCTCTTGAAGAGGGCAACACTAAAAAATTAACTACTTCCTCCATGTGATACCATTTCCTTTTTAGTCTCCCAAAAAAATTGTTACCTTTCTATACTCAGAAATATTTTCATGATATATATATATATATATATATATATATATATATAATGATACCTATTTGTGAGGGATAAATAGGTGGGTAAATAAATTTATAATGTAGGATAGACGGGTAAAAGTAACCTTTTTTTTTCATTCTTTCTTCTCACTGATTCGGAATAGGTTTTCTTTTTCCTCATTGAGTTCCGAATAGCTTAAATTATTACCAGTTTGCCGCCCTCTGCCGGTTGCCACTTCGGTCCTGTCCGTCAATTTCTGCAGCGATAGCTCAGGTCCAGAATGTCTAAGCCTGAAAATAATGTTCGCCAGGATGTTTGTGGCAGCACTAGTCGCCAAAATACCGAAGCCTATGTTCAGGTTATTANGGAGCACAGAATTTTTTCAAGTTTTAACCTTTTGTCATTCTAGTGAGAAATGTTGATGCATAGATATAATTAATATTACATACCACATTTTTTCTACTAAATGTAGCTCTTAGGATGTTTGTCATATTGCATCATTAGCAAATATCGAAGAAACTACCAAAATTTATGTCTTGTCTAAAAGCTACTTTTTACTTCTTTTTTAGCTAGAAGGTATGGCTTATGACAGGATTCCCTAGTCGAGCCATCAATGACATGTCAAGCCATCAGTGACATGTATTCAGTTATAATAGGGTTATAAGGCAAATGACCAGCATGTAACATCTTAATTACTTCCATTGAATAAGTGTTAATGATAAGAGGAGTCGATTTGTGTTCTATAGCTATTATAAGGCCTTGAAATAAACTTTTCTTTATTTCACACTAACTGGGACGAAGTGTGGCTCTCTTGAAAAAATTCTGTGCTCCACTATGTAAATATGAGAAATACCCTCTTTAGAAATCATAGTATTGACCATAATATTCTTCTTAAACGCTTGTCTAGAGTCTTTGATTTTGTGTCCAGACCGTTGGATGTTTGAGTTTGGTGACTTTGATCCTCCTCTGAGCTTACATGTCTCTTTTTTTCTGCCTATTGTATGTTAGTGGCATGTACTTTTAATTCCTTTGCTTCTTTACAAAGTGTTGACACAAGTTTACTGACTAGTGAAGTAATGGTGTGCAACCCATGTGCACAAGAAAAACTGTACATTTTTATTTGTGAAAGAACATGAGCATTAATTTCAAGATCTTCAGAAAATTGGTGGAGTACGTCAAGAATCCGTGAAGCATGTTTGATGCTCTCTAACACCCTTTGACAGGTGTAGCCCGATTTTAGAATTCGCGTGTGAACTGAATATTGGACAATCGAGTCTGAGAGTCCATGCCAAAATTGCCAACAAAAGAATTTGTGCATTCATCCCAAAACATAGATGGAATACTCTCATAAACTGTTTGCGTACCTATGTATCTTTATCATCTATAAAGTTAAGACAAACATAAATCTGTTTGGTGAATTATTAATTACCTTTAGTCTTGACTGAAAATGAGATGCTTTCATATTTCTTTGTTCCTTTTTTTTTCTCTCTTTAAATACATTCTCTTTCTTTGTAGTAGTAACTGCTACTTTCCTGTTTATTACAGATTCTGGGGACAGGAATGGATACCCAAGAAACATCCCCGTCTGTTCTGCTCTTCTTTAACAATGAAAGATTCATATTTAATGCTGGAGAGGTAACTCTTGAGTGATAGTAATATTTATTGCACAATACATTTTTTATTGGATAGTGGATTGGGGCTTACTTCAACTAGCCTGCTATTTCATTATGCGTCTAAAATATGGTTATTGAATTCAAGGATATCCATTAGGCGATACTTCAACTAGCATGTTAAGGATTCTCACATTTCCAAATATAATACCTTGTAATTTTGTATCTTGATTGTGCAATACAATTTAATTCAAAAGCTCTAGGAAGAGGCAGCGTGGAGATGCCAACACAACGCTATTTCTAAAGTTTGGGCTTTTGTTAACAAAGTATAATGAGTAGGAAGTATTCTGACAGATTCAATCTTCCCGTAAATTGAAAGAATGCTTAAACCCAAACTTTCTCTGTTAAGTGTTAACCTTGAGTTAGTTTGTCGAAGTGAAGATCCAGATTCAACTCTAGGTTGAACTGAGTTGATTAAATTATAATCCGTAGTTGGTGCTGTATCTGCTGGTTCATCGTCAACAGGTGAACATTACAAGCTTTTCTTTGTTTTTTGGGGGAAGATTGAATCTGTCAGAATACTTCCTAC
>MU756438.1:6798-58129 GCA_026770625.1 Nicotiana glauca | reverse complement strand
AAAAAAAAAAAAAAAAAACACCCGCTCGCAGGAGTTTTCTAGTTAGTTGTAAGAACATCTATAAGGTGTTATTCCTCAAATCAGTACTCATGTTGCAGGGATTACAACGCTTCTGCGCTGAGCATAAGATTAAATTATCTCAGGTATATCTCACATGCACAATTTCAGTTTCAAAGTTTACACAACTAATTGGTTACTGCTTTTGTTGTATAAACATACTGTTGTCAATTTACAGGTAGACCACATATGTCTCACTCGTGTCTGCTCAGAGACAGCAGGAGGACTTCCAGGTTTGCATCTTGACCTTCGGGGAATGAACTACTTTTAAACCATATTTTGTTTTGCCCCTTTAGTTTTCTTAGAGAATTAAATTGATTTTCTATATGGGTACTCCCTCTGTTTCAGTTAAGATGACACGCTTTCCTTATTAATCCGTTCCCAAAAGAATGACACATTTCTATATTTAGAAACAATTTAACTTTGAACTTTTCATTCTACCCACTTTACCCTTAACAAGAAGCTTTTATAGCCGTACAAATATTATGGCCCCACTAAGATTTTGCCCCTCAAGCTTTTAGCACAACATGTTTTAAAAATCTTATTTTTATTCTTAAATTTTGTGCCAAGTCAAACTACATCATCTAAATTGAAACAGAGGGAGTACAATTTATCACAGTTCCCAATAATCAAATCTCTCATGAAATCATTTTCCTCATGATCCCTAATCCACTGCGTCTCAGGTTTGCTATTGACTTTGGCTGGCATAAAAAATGGAAGTACTGAGAGTACTGAGCATGTGAGTACCAGTGCAGTGCTTACCTCTCCTATTTTCATATGATACTTATCATTAAAATGAAAGCGACAGTGGTGCTATTATTTACTAAAAAGGCATCTCTATTGTTCTTTTAAGGTTGACATATGGGGTCCTCCAAATCTTGATTTATTGGTTAACGCAATGAAGAATTTTGTCCCTCATGCTACCATGGTCAAAGCACATATCATCCCACGAAGTGACAATGTTATGGTTCATGGAAATGGAGCTGCACTAGCTTCCTCACTACATGCGGAGGAGCTGCAAGCTGAAGGCAAGTTCAAGGCAGTTAGTATATCAGCTATTCTCCTAACACCGACTCATTTGGATGGATCTCATTTTAGTTCAAATGATACCTCCATTGTATATATTTGTAACCTACATGACATCAGAGGGGAGTTTGACCCCAGAAAGGCTAAAGCTTGCGGACTCAAAAAGGGGAGAAAGCTTGGACAACTGCAAAATGGGATCAGTGTGAAGTCAGATCTTCTGGATATCGAGGTCAGTTCTACACTCATTAGAACTACATTATACACTTCGTTTCTGCAGTTCTTGTGCCTCTGAAGTTATTAAATTGCAGCTGACTTTCATTTTGCCTCATTCAGGTCCATCCAGATGATGTAATAGGCCCACCTATTCCTGGTCCCATTGTACTGATTGTTGACTGTCCAACAGAACCTCATGCACAAGAGTTACTTTCTGCACAAGCTCTTAATGCCTATTATTCAGATTCCCAAAGTAACTCCCAAGAGACCACCAAGGTTGTGAACTGCATCATTCATTTGAGCCCTGCTACTGTTGTCAGCAGTCCTGTTTATGAGAAATGGATGAGGAAATTTGGTTCTACCCAACATATTATGGCAAGAACTACAAGGTCCGTAACTTCTCTTCATGATTATTTCAGATTTTTACATATCAACACTGGTTCATAGTCATTCTGTCACAGGAAGCATGAAACAACTCCAATTCTAGAATCTAGTGCGAGAATAGCCACAAGACTGCATTATTTGTGTCCGCAGCTTTTTCCTGCTCCTAGTCTTTTTTCTGTTCAGAATGATGATGTTGCAGCACCAAATTTCAAGGTACTAGTGGAGGTTTGTTTGAAGCTCTAAAAGTTGATAGTCACTTGTGAGAACTCTTAAATACCCAAGGAAAACAGGTGATATGATGCTTGTCGTTGCAGGGTTCTATCTCGAAGGTTTGTGGCGTATCTGCTGAAAATCTCTTAAAGGTATTGTTGACTCCAGGATTAAATTTTTCTAGGAAAGGTAACAGTATTATAAATCATCGGCACTATAATGTGCTGGAAACCATATTTACTTTTCAAAAGGAGCAAAAGTATACCCTTGCATGGCCATTCTTGTAATGAACTTTTCTTGTCTAACCTGTTGAACAGTTCACCTTACGTCCTCCTAGACGTCTGGGATTGGACAGATCAAGTGTTCAAAATAGGATGACCTCCTCAGTGTTCATTAAAGAGTTACTTTCAGAGATTCCTGAGATTGCTGATGCTGCAAAGAACATAAGCACATTTTGGCACAAACCTAAAGAAGATGAGGTGGAACTGTTCACCAGGCAGGACAGTGAAGTCATGACTGGAGATCCATCGTTGGCTGGACATGCTGCCCCTAGGTGTCTGGAAAATGTCCAGAGAGATGATCTGGAGATTGTTTTTCTGGGCACCGGTTCTTCTATACCTTCAAAATATCGAAATGTCAGTTCCATCTATTTTAATCTTTTCTCTAAAGGGGGCTTACTCCTTGATTGTGGAGAAGGAACCCTGGCGCAACTCAAGAGGAGGTAATATCATTGGACTCTTAGGATTTATGCTGTATTGTCCAGAACCTCTTTTATCTTTTTTCTATTTTGTTTTTCACTCCATACCTTCTTTCAACCGCATGAATTAATTTATTTAATAACATTGACAGATATGGCATCAATGGTGCAGACAGTGCAGTTAGAAATCTTAAATGCATTTGGATTTCTCATATCCATGCTGATCACCACGCAGGTTTGGCACGAATACTTGCTTTGAGACGTGATTTGTTGAAGGGAGTACCCCATGAACCCATGCTGGTTATTGGGCCAGAGCAGGTTGGGGAGTTTCTCAAGGATTATAAAAAACTAGAAGACCTTGACATGCTGTTCCTCGACTGTAGGAGCACTACAGTGGCTAAGTGGGATGATATGGAAGCTGACTCTATTTTTGACAAGGATCATCAAATGAGTTCTGAGGGCATGAATGATGAAAGTAGAGATCATTCTGTGTTCACTTCTCTTTCTGAAGACAGTTCTCTGCTGCGCTGTTCGAAAAGAATGAAGCCAAGCACTCCAGTTGATGACATAAAATTGCTGAAGCATTTCAAGAAAGTTCTAAGTGAAGTAGGGTTAGTGAGATTCATCAGCTTCCCTGTTGTACACTGTCCTGAGGCATTTGGTATCATCTTAGAATCAGCAGAAAGAATGAATTGCGGAAAAGTAGTACCAGGTTGGAAGGTTGTGTACTCTGGTGACACGAGGCCATGCTCAGAAGTTATAGAAGCATCTCTTGGAGCAACAATTCTTATACATGAGGTCAGTGCAAACTTGTGCAGATTTTTTCTATTCATCGGGCAGGTCACGTTAGGCATCAGTTATGTTCCAACTTTCTCTTATGTCAAAATCAAGTTGGCTACTCAGATAGTAGCTCATGGCCTGGATTTCAGTTTTACTATCATTTTGGTACAGTAAATTATCCTTTGTTAAGCAAAGTGCATAAATTCTACCAGTTGACGATTGACATACTAGTATATTATCTGCAGGCGACCTTCGAGGATGGCCTGTTGGAGGAGGCTATAACAAGAAATCACAGCACAATTAAGGAAGCTATAGAAGTGGGACGTTCTGCTGGTGCATACCGCATAATATTGACTCACTTCAGCCAAAGATACCCAAAAGTACCTGCACTTGACGAAGTGAGCATGCAAAGAACTTGTATTGCTTTTGACCTAATGAGTGTGAACCTAGCAGATTTGCCACTGCTCCCTAAGGTTCTTCCCTACCTAAAATTGCTATTCAGAACCAGGGAGTTAACTTAAAAGTAACATATTGAGAGTTGAGACACAGCTTCTGAGTTACAGACATAAAAGTTATCTTTCACATGTTAGTATACTGAGTAGATGTTGGTAAAATGGATAAAATCTTAAGTATCCTTTCCAAACCGCCGTGGATTAGTGAGTTATTTAAACTCGATCAAGTGCGGATCAGTTCGTATAACCAGCTCTAAAAAATGGATAATCTCAGAAATTGGTTTGTCTTTTGTACAACAACAATTCAGTATAATCCATTTAGTGGGGTTTGGGGAGGGTAGTGTGTACGCAGTCCTTACCCTTACCTTGGGGTAGAGAGGTTGTTTCCAAATAGACTCCCGGTATTCTTCCCTCCAAGAACTTCTCACCTTGCTCTTGGGGAGGTTCGAACTCACAATCTCTTGATTGGAAGTGGAGGTTGCTTACTGTAACGGACTTGTTTTATGTCTCAAAAAAACAACCCGCGTGGCAGCCAAGCACCGACTTGACTTCAACCTGCTCTAACACTCGGCCAAAATTTCAGCAACTTTGGGCTTTGATTAAATTAGACAGCGTCTCAATGTAGTAAGCTTATAATGAACTTTGGCAACAAAAATATAGTGAAGGAACAGAATAAAAACGTGAACAAAAGACACAAGTTTACAGGAAACTCTTTTCCCAACTTTGTATTTAACTCGAGCATACAAAGAAACTCAAACTCCGAAGTACATCTGTGTACAAAAATGAAGATCACTCTTGACCCTCACAAGACTACTCTTAGCCTTAATGTTTTCACTCTTGAAAACAAGACTTAAGACTTTCCTAAATCATAAAACATGCACTCTTCACGTTTTCAACTCTATTGTGTGCTCTCACACGTTTTTCTCACATTCGCCATAAAAGGAAAGGGTGCTGTCCATTTATAGAACATGAAACAGCTCCATTACACAATAGTTGTCCCATTTTAGGCCACAACACTTGCCCACTCAGCCCACTACTTTACTTTAGTGTAGTTGACACCCCCAACTACTAGGATCATGTAAATCATGCTAAAGATAGTGAGATCATGGCCTCTAAAAACGTAGCTAACTCCTGCCAGCTTTTTAGACAAACATAACTGCTGCCCATGTGCACAACATGTGCCGTAACCGCTATTGACTTGGTCAATTCCAATGTTGCTGCCCAATTTCGTGCCTCGGCTTGGACCAGCTCCAATGCCATTGTATTCCAGCTGCATTGTGCCCCAATTTGCCTTGCCATTTCCCACGAACTTGGCCCGTTTGCCGCAACTCAACGCCATGTCAAATCTGCCCGCACACTGCCTTCCCGTTGCACAGTTGCTTGTCTTTGCCTATCCGTTTTTGCCTTGTCTTGGTATCACTGCCTCATGCCTTGATGCCTTTGCCATAATCAAGTGTCACTCTTGGCCCGCAACTCATTGTCAAGCCCTTGCCAAGCTGCCTCACATCCGTTCAAAGCCTTAGCCATCGCTTGCCCGTTTTCCCTTTTTGACTTTGGTGCTGCTCGTGCACCTCTCGTTGCAACACTCTTGCTGCCTCATGACAACACTCTTGTTGTCAAGTCGAGCTCAATTGGCGGAGGTCTAACAAACCACCCACACTCTTTGAAACTCGACGTCCTCGTCGAGGTCAACTCAATTTATGAGTCCCAAGGGGTTGACAAGCAATGCCCCTTGACCTCTTCTCTCCTCATGCCTTCAGATTTGCGTTCTCTCGACTCCTTGCCATTTCTGCCTCAAGAAATGCAAGTCTATTCACGAGAGACTGAAGCTCTTCCCCTTCAGGAACATTTGCCTCAAATGCTTCCAATTTCGTTAGCCTTTCCCGTAGTTCATTGTTACCACCAGCCATGTTCTCGAACAAGACCACGAGATCTGCCACTGCACGTCGTGTCTCCACCACGAACTTGCTTCGCTCTGATACCAGTTGTCACGGGCTCGTTTTATGTCTCACAAAAACAACCCGCGCGGCAGCCAAGCACTGACTTGACTTCAACCTGCTCCAACACTCGGCCAAAATTTCAGCAACTTTGGGCTTTGATTAAATTAGGCAGCGTCTCAACGTAGTAAGCTTATAATGAACTTAGGCAACAAAAATATAGTGAAGGGACAGAATAAAACGTGCACAAAAGACATAAGTTTATTGGAAACTCTTTTCCCAACTTTGTATTTAACTCGAGCATACAAAGAAACTCAAACTCCGAAGTACATCCGTGTACAAAAATGAAGATCACTCTTGACCCTCACAAGACTACTCTTAGCCTTAGTGTTTTCACTCTTGAAAACAAGACTTAGGACTCTTCCTAAATCAGAAAACATGCACTCTTCACGTTTTCAACTCTATTGTGTGCTCTCACACGTTTTTCTCACATTCGCAATAAAAGGAAAGGGTGCTGTCCATTTATAGAACATGAAACAGCCCCATTACACAATAGTTGCCCCATTTTAGGCCACAACACTTGCCCACTCAGCCCACTACTTTACTTTAGTGTAGTTGACACCCCCAACTACTAGGATCATGTAAATCATGCTAAAGATAGTGAGATCATGGCCTCCAAAAACATAGCTAACTCCTGCCAGCTTTTTAGACAAACATAACTGCTGCCCATGTGCACAGCATGTGCCGTAACCGCCATTGACTTGGTCAATTCCAATGTTGCTGCCCAATTTTGTGCCTTGGCTTGGACCAGCTCCAATGCCATTGTATTCCAGCTGCATTGTGCCCCAATTTGCCTTGCCATTTCCCACGAACTTGGCCCGTTTGCCGCAACTCAACGCCATGTCAAATCTGCCCGCACACTGCCTTCCCGTTGCACATTTGCTTGTCTTTGCCTATCCGTTTTTGCCTTGTCTTGGCATCACTGCCTCATGCCTTGATGCCTTTTCCATAATCAAGTGTCACCCTTGGCCCGCAACTCACTGTCAAGCCCTTGCCAAGCTGCCTCGCATCCGTTCAAAGCCTTAGACATCGCTTGCCCGTTTTTCCTTTTTGACTTTGGTGCTGCTCGTGCACCTCTTGTTGCAACACTCTTGCTGCCTCATGACAACACTCTTATTGTCAAGTCGAGCTCAATTGGCGGAGGCCTAACACTTACCATATAAATACATGATTTTCAATTGGAAGTATGGGGCAAATGGGCGGGTTGGGTCGGATATGAGTCGAGTCGAAAATGGGTAGTATAAAAACGGATAAATTATCTGACCTGACCCATATTTCATACGGATAAAAAAATGAGTTAATCAGTATTCATATTATCCATGACTTATTGAATATAATCACTTTTGAAAGAATTCGTAGTCTCCCAAACTTGAATAACATCTAATTTGATGCTTTACAAAGGTAATAGTTAAACCCATTAGTTATTCATATTCTAAATGGCTAATATGGTTCTTATTCATATTCAACATGTTTTTAAAAAATTCATTATTCAACCCATTTTTAATAATATACATAGTTAACTGTTTTCTTTTATCCATTTTGCCACAAATAAGCAACCCAACATCGCGAGGACCATCTCACCCAGAACAACATTAGGCCTAAACGAAAATGCAACATACGTGAAAATAATCTTGTAATCTTCACAACCCGTCATAACATATGAGAGAAAAATATAACATAGACCGAGGCGCGAATAACATCCAATCGCCCGATGATATACCTATGCTAACAGCTGTGCAAGAGCAAGCAAATTCGATTCGATACATAATACACATTCTCATTAGGCTCACAAATAATCCCCAAAACCAAATTCCGATCATTCCCAAACAGGTAGATAGCCTTCCAAAAGTCCATAACGATCTTTCTATAACACATACCATCAATTATCCGTTCCTCAACATGTCTTCACAATTCGCAATCTAGGAATAGTCTGTGTATGAGAACATCCAGTCTCTGAACCTCATGAATATCAAAATCTCCATATCCGATTTCAACTACGCTACTCAAATGCCTAATGCGTCACTCAGACTCCATCATCTTACGGAATATACCCACATAGATCCTTTGCGCCATGCAACAAAAACTTGAACTACAACAGCCCAAAGCTAGGCGACCATCGCGACATTAGTCAAGCACCCGCAAATCAAAATACAATGCGCCTGCTAAAATGTGCTATCTCCTTCGGCGATATCAAATAGTGCCAGCATTCTCTTAAACATCTGAAATTGTCCATGTCATCAAGAACTCATATCCTTCCCTTTGAAACTAAATCGCAACCTTGAACTCGGCACTTTCAACCCCACACGACGCACCACTACTAACATGCTAACCCGTGAAAATACGAAAATTCTATAATCAACTCTAAACCATAAGCAAGTCGAACACCTCATCAACCGAGAACCTTCTATTTAACTCAACCAAAAGAACATCACCACACGCAATATATCTTTTATATCTGTAGAAAACATCAACTCCGGGCCGTGGTCATAACCATGATGAATTCTTCGGAACTCATTAACACATAATCAAGTCATCAGAACCAATCTCTTCTAACTCAACTGAACCACACAGATTACCAATCCAAAAGTAATGTTATCCGATATGCTCGGTCTGAAGGAACCTTCTGCGAATCCGAAGTAGTTTCTTGCATCGCTCTAATGTTGTCATGTAGAATCATTCTTGATATAAAATCACCGCAAATCCAAGCACCGTTCATTGCCTATCTCGAGCTCGAACCACGCACAAATCCAAAAATCCTCAAATTCTAGGTACGAACCTTGAACTCATCAGAACCTTTTCGATAGCCGCCCACTTTGCTTTAAATCCCCACTACACAACCAATAGACATAGAATAAACCGCACTGTGCCCGCACCTGAATAACCAAAAGAAGCAACTTAGCGATTTTGTTTCCTTGCACTCTGCATCCGCAACACAACGTTAAAAATAGCATGAAGCGAGGAAAAGCGACAACCCCCATTTCACGAAAAGCGAGAAGCGAAACACCCGCTTTTTTGAAGTGAAGCGGAATTTTTAAAAAAAAATTAAAACAAATACAGCATAGACAACACGTGTAATTGTAAGCAAATGTTCAATACTTGAATTAAAAAGCTAAAGAGTAGCATCAATTAAAGTACAAAATAAACATCATATTCTTCTACAAGATTCTCAAGAGTAGCATCAATTAAAGCACGAAATGAGCATCCTATTCTTCTACAAGATTGTCAAATTCTTGTATTCCACTATCATTATTATATTGCTCGTCATCTTCTTCAACTTCATCTTCTTCATCAACTAGGGACAAAGTAGCTGCCTGTTTTCCCTTCCTCTGTGAACTTGAAATTGAGGTACTCCCCTTCAAACCATAAATCCTCTCCCCAATTTTACGCGCCTCCGCACATCACCCTAAGTGATATCAGAAGTATCATCAAATACTTCTTCATCTGCATGATCTTCCGGGACTCCAGTTAGCCATTTATTACCATCATCGATGTTGTCCAAACTAATTGGATCAATTATATTGCGAGCGTTGTAACGACGCCTCAATGTTCTATTGTACTCAATGAAGACTAGATCATTGAGACGCTTCAAGGTTAGTTTGTTCCTCTTTTTGGTATGAATCTGCAAATAATAAGTAATTAGTAAGATTAGGACAATTGAGATATAATTTAATTATCTCAATATACTAAATCTTTCTTATTAGTTCTTACATGCTCAAACACGCTCCAATTCCTTTCACACCCGGATGAGCTACATGTTAGACTTAGAACCTTGATGGCAAACTTTTGTAAATCTGGAGTGGAATGACCAAATTGCTTCCACCATTCAACTGTAGAAGTAGAATAAATTTTCAAAACATAATATTAATAAAGAAATAACTTATTAACTATAAAACAATATATAATCACTCGCTCACCTGGTGACTTCGTCGTTCTTTGTCTAATGGCCATGTTTTTTCCAAAAAGTTGTTCAGCATTCTTATAAATACTAAATTGCTCTGTGATTTTATCTTGCACGGATTCTTCAGGTATCAACTTCTCAATGCATTCATAGTATCCATTCCACAAAGGTTCATCTCCTAGAATTCTCTCTTCATTGGCATAAAACAGTTCCGGGTTCAAAACAAGTCCAGCTGCATGCAAAGGGCTATGAAGCTTACTATCCCACCTTTTATCTATGACCTCAAAGACTCTTTTGTATCTTCTTTTAGTCTTGAATAGCCTCCTTTCCCTATCAATTGCTTCGTACAAGTAGCCCATTAGTGGCATTTGCTCCTCATCCACCAAACGAAGCACTTTAACTAAAGGACCACCAATCTTCAATGCATGAACCACATTGTTCCAGAATGAAGGAGAAAGTATAATATCTGCAAATTCTCTCCCTCGAGCTTCCCTTCCACAGGCACTGCTAGTATACTCATCTGAAACAAACAACTTCTTCAAATTGCTTTTTTGTTCATACATCCTAGCCAAAGTCAAGAAAGCAGTAGCAAATCTTGTCTTTGCAGGTTTCACCAAGATTCTTTGTTTAGTGAATCTCTTCATCATGTTCAATAATAAAGGCCTTTGAACAATATAGGAATGCACTCTAATTGCCTTATTAAAGACAGTACTAAAGGGTCTTTCCTTGAAAATATCACCAAAGATCAAACTAACAGAATGTGCTGCACACTGAGTCCAATAGATATGCGGGTACGTAGCAGACATCAAATCACCAGCTTTAACATTTTCACTGGCGTTGTCCATGACAACTTGAACAATATTTTCTACTCCAATAGAGTCTATTTTACTCTTGAACAAAGAGTACATTTTGATTGAATCAGTCGAAGAGTCGCTTGCATCAACGGACTCAAGAAACAAACTTCCCTTAGGAGAATTCACCAAGATATTGTTTTTTTTCATTTCTCGCTGTCCACTTATCCATCATAATAGAACAACCAAACTTTTTCCATTCTACTTTGTGCTCCTCCACGATTTTGTTCACCTCTGCCGCCTCTTTTTGTAGATATGGCCCACTAACTTCATAATAAGTTGGAGGCTTCATTACTGGGCCATATTGGCTTACGACCTCAATAAAAGCAACAAAAGTGTCAGTATAATTAACACAATTAAAAGGAAGACCTGTATCATACATCCACCGGGCAAAAAAGGTTACTGTATAGTCCCTCAAAATTGCTTTTGCATCAACTTGAGGATTACTACTTTTTCCTTCCTTATCTCCAGATTTGTGTGAGAAGTAAAAATCCATAGGACCTTTGGTCTTGCCAGTAGATCCACAACTAGAAGACATTGGTGGAAGTATCCTTCCCCGTTTTTGTGATTTTGGTGGAAGCGACAAAACATCGTCACCTTCTTCTGTTTCATCATCATCGTCATCATCAAGATTATAAATTTCTTGTTCATGAATCATTTGAGTCTTTACTTCTTTATTTTTTTGAAGGTATGCTTTCAATTCTTCCTTCACATGCCCCAGAACTTTAGGACAAGATGTGACATTTGGATCACCACCGATTAGATGGGCTTTTTGACGATAGATTCCTCTATTTATTATCTTATCACAAAAAAGACATCTAATGGCCATTTTGTTCGTCTCATTAACTCTTTCAGAGTAAGCCCAAGCCAGGTCTTTCCTATCTTCTTTTGGCGCCATTAAAATAATAATTACATAACACATAAGAAAGGGAATAAGAACTAAAAATAAAACATATATAATTTGGCAGAAACGGGGTAGAATTTTTCTGAAAAAATTTCGCCAGCATTTCGTCACTTTTTGAACGTTTAGAAAGAAAAAGAAGAAGAAGAAGAAGAATGAAAATAAAAACATACCTATTGAAACTTGAAAGTTGTTGTGGACTTGTTGTAATGTTGAAGAAGAAGAAGAACCCTAGTTTGCTTGAACAAATCGTTGCTTCATGTGAGGAAAAAATCGTTGGTTTTTTGAGGAAGAAAAGGATGGTTTATAACCCTAGGTTGCTGTTGAAGAATGACTAAAACAGAAGACTCACTCGTTTTGGATCTTTTAATAGAAAAAGACTCGTTTGGGATTTTATTTCCAGAAGCGCTCCCTTCTTCCGCTTTCTACCGCTTCACCGCTTCTCGCTTTTTTGGCAGAAGCGGTCGCTTTTCTCTACTTGTGTCGCTTTTATCTGGGTAGTGCCCAACCCGTCGCTTCGCTTCGCTTCTCGCTTAAAGCGATGAAGTGGCGCTTTTTTGAACACTGCTGCAATGAACATCAAAACTGAATCCTCCCCGAGACCTCTATGTACCCCGTAAGGCATGTTACATCATGCATCCACCGACCCCTTGCCCAAAATCGTACTCGATGAAACCTTCCTAAAGTAGAACAATAAACAAATATGCATAAAATAACGATACTAGAACATAACAAAAAAGAGTACAAGAAATAAATATGCGAAGTAGTAAATGATTACTAGAAGAAATCACGATCAATATTTCTCAATATCACGACCAATCCTTTCCTTAAAGCTATAACCAACAAACCAGGATACTAAATTCATAACTTTTATAGTATGAGAAATGTACTCAAGATATTTAATTAAATGGCACGGAAATACCCTTCGTGCATTTATCTTATTCTCACAAAATATACGTATAACAGTACCAACTAAGTGAAAGAAATACCAGTAACTGTAATGACAAAGTGGGAATTACATAGGTAGCAATAACGAACAAGGGAATGCATATGGACAATGGTAACAGACTAGGTAGAAGGCATAGAAGTAATGACAACAATTAAGATAGAAGAACATAAATTTTATTAACTAACATGGGAGAAGGCTTAGATGTATATAACAAATAAGAGGAAAATCATGATCTTTATAAGCTAAACCATTAGAAGGCATGAATAACTAACATGATAGAAGGCTTAGATGTTGATATAACAAGCAAAAAGGAAAGCATGATATTTACAAGTTGAATAGATAAAAGGCATGAATACGACAACAAAATGAGGTAAGGACGAAGATATAATAACAACGACAAGTCACATCGAAAACATAGGTGCAACGGTAATAACTCAAGATAAAAGCATGAATGTATACATAAGGAAAAGATATCACAGTATAATGCATGTCTCTCATCCTCGCCTGCATGGAAACACCATTCATGCCATGAACACATGATAATATAAATAAAATGGCACGACATCACCCTTCATGCTTTCCTCATATGGCACGATATCATCCTTTGTATTTTTACTCTCACATGGCACGACATCACCCTTCGTGCTTTATGCTCTTCCTCACATGATAATGTATATGAAATGGCACGTCATCATCCTTCGTGCTTTACACTCTTCCTCACCAAACACATGTATATCAATAACAAGCAAGATAGAAAGCAAGAATAACATCAAGGAGAGTGATTAAGTGAATATTCCAAATCAACATCAATCATAGCTTTCAAGCCAATAACAATTTAACAAACCTCAAGAACCTTATTATTCAAGTATCTCAACAAGTCTCAAAAATGATCTTCAACTCAAGTATAGAATCCAATATCTCAAGAATAAATATCGTAGTAGTGTATTTGTAATTAAATATAATGACGACCGAATTTAGCACATCAATAATTTCACAAAGTCCGTCAAATTTTAATCAAGTTATAATAAGCTAAATTATGTTTTCTAGCATTTATTTCATAATCATAGTAATCTAGAAGTCATATAAGACATGAAGCATGAAGGTCACATAATCCTACAGGGCACAAATAATCGCATATTTTACCCCCGATCATGATTAACTCTGGCACATGCATATAAGCTCGTCAGCTCATATATATATCACCCTTGCATGTAGCAAACAATATTAATTAGTAGGAAAATTCTTTCCAATAAAGTTAGGCAAGGCACGTGCCTCATTCCGGGATAATTTTCACAATCTAATACTGTCTTCCATAGAAATATCCTCAAAACGATCAAAACGTAGTCAATTATGATCTAAAAAGTCAAATAATGCTAAAGAAAACATCCCCGTCAATAAAGGTTCAATCTTATATGAAATGGTCTCGTACATAATTAGAGTGAGTCTATACAAATTTAAGATGCCTTATGAGTCGAACACGTCACCTTCAGGACGAAGAGTTTCTTGTCTTGTCAGCATCTTTTAGTCTATGGAAGAATGTTCTGGTAAAATTTTCACTACTAGAAAATAGGCCTATGGTAACGCTACAATTTTCGTTGCCATAGGATGGACAACCGTTGCGATCCACCTAGTCACGGTTTAGGGTCTGTTTTGGGATCAAGTGTCGCTATAGGGCTATTGCAACGGTTAAAGGCAACGGTTACCTAATTGTTGGCGTAGGAGCTTCTATTGCGACGGTTTTATTATGATCAATTACGACGACTAGTAGTGGGTTAGGGCAATGGTCTAGAACCGCCGCTATATGTGTATTGCAACAGCTGAGAATTGTTGCTGTAGACATTACAACATTTGCTGATACTATTTTATTTTATCTATTGAAACGGTTATTACAAGCTACTGCAACGGTTATAAGGAGATACCACAATGGTTATAAGGAACTATTGCAATGGCTGTTAGGAGCTATTAGCAGTTGTTATTGATTACCTATCGCAACTGGATAAATATATAATACACTGAAATTAATATATAATGGATGAAATGAAAATATATTCATCTTTAAAATCATAATTTAAAATATACAACTACGATTATCCATTTATAAAGCAAAATATTCGATAAAAAGTATTTAATAATTTAAGAGTTGGTATATATAAGTTTGCAAAATAGTTCAAAAATAAAAACATTCCTAAATTGTCTTAAGATTATACAACCAATACTTTTAGGTAAGATCTTCACTGCTTTCATCTCCCCTTTGATCATTTGGTTCACCTATAAATTCAACAAAAACAACAATAATCAGAGGATAGGAAAAAGGAAAAATATTTCCTTCTCAATACTACGATTATTTTACTATATATTAACACCAGTAAAATAATATAATTGCTTAGACGGCACAACAAAATAGGAAATTGACATTGCCACCTTAGAAAATCAGGTTATAAAAAAGTATTAGAAGTGTAAGTGTGCAAAATGTTACACCAAGCAATGAATAAGAGTGCACAGATAAAACAGAAGTGTGTTTCTCAGAGTTCATATGACCACATGAATAGATTTGAAAACCATATATTGAAGTAAAATTGCTAACAAGTTTATGTGACTAAAACCAAAGTTGTGCATGTTTGTGATGACTGCAATTTTATATCAAGCAGCGAATAGAAGTACAAAATCTTACAATGACTGCAATCTTAAATGAAGCTGTAAAGCAAGGTGTACATGAAATTAAATCTACCTAAGGAAAGAATAGAGTTGTAGAAGCTAATGCCAACAACATGACAAATGCCTAATAAAGCTAATGAATTAAATAGACCAACTTTTACCAAAGAAGAAAATTTAATAACTGCACTGATTTAGATAACTAAACTACCTGATATTTGTACAAAATTGCATGACGCATGGACTATTTTAGTAAAATGCTGCTTCTTAATGTGCTTTTAATTCATTTCTGGAAAGATAAATGACGGATTCATGTATTACCAATCGTTGCAGATCTTTCCAAATTTGTTATCACTAAAAGCAACCCAAACTCATAAAACTTCTATCCTATTGTACAGAAGAGTCGCCTTGAAATCCAAGGAGAATATTGTAACGAACCGGCCTGTCGTTTCATGAATTACCGCTCCGTTTTCCCCATTTTTGCTTCTTTATATGTTGTTCAGCTACATTTCATCGTATCGCGTTGGTTGGTTTGAGTTCGGAGTGGTTTTGTTGAGAAATTAGACACTTAGTCTCTTTTTGGAAAGCTTTAGTTGGAAAAGTCAACCGGAAGTTGACTTGTGAGTAAATGATCTAGGTACTTGGTTTTCATGGTTCAGATAGCTTCGTGAGGTGATTTGGGACTTCGGAGCGTGATCAGAATGTATTTTGGAGGTCCGTGGTAGATTTAGGCTTGAATTGGAGAAATTAGAATTTTGGCATTTTCCGGTTGGTAGTGGAAATTTTGATATCGGGGTCGGAATGGAATTTTTGAAAATTGTAGTAGGTCCGTTGTATCATTTGGGACGTGTGTACAAAGTTTCAGGTCATGCGGATGAGGCTTGATAGATTTTTGGATCGATTGCAGAATTCGGAAGTTTGGAAATCCTTAGGCTTGAATATGAGGGTGAATTGGTGTTTCGATATTGTTTAGAGTGTTCGAAGGGTTGGTATGAGTTTGAATGGTGATAGGTGACTTGTTCATATTCTTAGTTGAGGTTCCGGGGGCCTCAGGTTGATTTCGAAAGATTGTCGGAAAGATTGAAATTGAGTTTGAGCAGCTTCAGCTGTTGTTCCTGTCATAACTGTACCTGCGGATTGGGGACCGCATGTGCGGACCCGCAAAAGCGACCAAGGTTGAGAAGGGCAGGAGTCACAAATGCGGTGAGGTGAGCGCACCTGTGATGTTGTAGGTGCGGGTAATTGACCGCATATGCGATTTTGGGCGGATAAGTGACTTCCGCAGGTGCAACCTGTTGGACCGCAGGTGCGTGTTTGGGGCCACAGGTGCAGAAATGCCTGGGCAGAAACTACATAAGCATTCCTTCGCGATTTTCAGCTTATTTCCTCCATTTTTTAGATGGGTTTGGAGCTGTTTGAGAGGATTTGAGGAGGGATTCAAGGGGTAATGCTTAGAGGTAAGATTTGTAAACTCAATACTCGATTATATGGTAATTTCTAATTAATTAGTCATGAAATTTGTGGGATTTAAGGGTTAAAATTGAGGGATTAGGGTTTGAAATTGGAGAGTTTACATTGGGGATTTGAGGGTCCATTTGAGGTCCGATTTTGATATTATTGGTATGTATAGACACGTAGGAGGGTGAAGATTCTTGTGAAGTGATTTATATCGAATTCTAAAGCGTGGTCCCGGGGGTCAGGTTTGGTCAATTTTGGAATTTTTGAGTTAATTTAATTATTTTCGCTTGGGCTTTATTCCTTTAACGTGTATTAATGATATGTACTGATTTTGGTTAGATTCGGGGCGTTTGGAGGCCGATGAGAGGCAAGGGCGTCGTGGGCTAGAGTTTGGCTTAATTTGAGGTAAGTAACACTTCCAAACTTGGTTCTTAGGGTTTGAAACGCCGAACTATGTGTTCTATGACTACTGTTAAGGTGACACAATGCCAAGTGACGGGTGTGTGTGCGTGCACCGTAAGAATCGCGGCCTGGATCATTCCATGGCACCGCCTAGTGACTCTTTCTTGCTGATAACTGTGTTGCAATTATGTGATTAAGTTAATAAGCTGTAAATCATGTTAATTATCATGTTAAAGGCTTTACGCCAATACTGTTGAGACCCGAGAGGTCATTTTTTTGCTGTCATAGCATTTACTTTATTGATATTCTATACTCAGTCCTGTTCATGCATATTATATTATGCGTCAGTCTCAATTATTGTTATTTGACACATCATATGATTGTTCGGGCTAGTATCATGACATTTTGAGCCCGTGTGTATGAGACTAGAGAGTGATGACTCAGTGAGGCCGATAGACTGATATTGAGTGACAGTATGAAATCGAGATGCACGCCACAACGAGATATTGATTATGCTTTCCTTGGCTTGTTATAGCGCTTGGGCTAAGAGGAGCCCTTCCGGAGTCTTTACACCCCCAGTGAGCCCAGTTGATGATATTGAGGGATGGATCCTCCCTGGATATGGATCTTGTCCGAAGTATTTATACTTGGAGATGGATCTTCTCCGTAGGGCTGGAATGGTCTTCCTCGGTACTGGATGACTGCGGTCAGTGATGAGTATATATTTCGGAATGGATCTTCCCTGGGCCGGATGACCATATACAGTACCGAGTGGTTAAGAACTTGTGAGTGGAGGTATAAGGAATATTGATCATACTATTTGTGCATTGGTACTTCGAGATTCCCGATCTTTATACTCCATACTACTCAGACTGTATTTACTTGAACTGTAAGCATGTCTATTTTTCTGTACAGTTAAATTGTATTACCTGTTGAGGTTTGGTTCGTCACTATCTGACAGTCCATAGTCTGGATCTGAGTTGGTGTACTCACGTTACCCCCTACATCTTGTGTGCAAATCCAGGTATCTCAAGGCACGGTAGCGGCTGTTGACTATTCCAGTCGCGGACTTTACGGAGATAGCGAGGTAGCTGCCTGGCGACTGCAGTTCTGCTTTCCTCCTTCTCTATCTTCCTATTAGTACATGTTGTTATTTCCAAACTGTTTTGGTCTTGTCTTGTTTCAGAACTATTGTAGTATCGCTCATGACTTAGTGACACCCGAGGTTGGGCTTGTAACTTTTTTCCGCTTTGTTGATTTTTAACTTTATATCTTTATCGAATTTCAGTTGAGAAATGGCTTTACTTAAGTTTTTAAATGAAATGTGAATTAAATTGGAAATATATCGGCTAGCCTAGTTTCACGATAGGCGCCATCACGACTGAGTCGGTTTGGGATCGTGACAAATATACTAGTTACAAAAGCATGTTGTGTACCGGTCTATATTGTAGTAAAAGTTTACTAGTTCTGCATAGATACATTTTAGCATCTTAAATTGAACTTTACCAATCACTTTCATTCTCAAAAAAGAATCTGAAAGTGCACTATTCCAGGCACCGATGGTGTTTCACACAATACTAGTATGAACTCAACTAGGTTCTTGTTTCACACGGTAAGTAGTCTGTTGTGGTATTTAAAAATTATAAGTAACAGTGAAACACAAAGCATACAACATACAACAGTTGCAAGCTCGTCACAAATAAAAGATAGGTTGTTAGAAAAAAAAGAGTTCTAACCTTGATTGCTACTATCAAAAGATGGCCTATTTATTAGTTGAATAGCTACTTGTTGTGTAGAAGAAGCTTCTCCTGGAGAACGAGCACACATGGTTGCTAAAATATTAGGATCAATTGGCATTCCTGCATGTTGAAATTGTTTAAAGATATCTCCTAGAATTTCTTGTCACATCATTCTCTTTTGTTCCTTCGTACTGTTCCTTTTGTTTCTCAAACATTCTTATCATCCTCTCTTCCATTTGTTGCACCAGATCATTTGTAGCATTTGAAGAGGATTCAAAATATCCCATTTTTCCTTTCAAAGAAGTTCTTGTAACCCCTCGTCTATACAATCTAAGATGTCCCGGATGTTCATCCCATAACGGCTACAAATGCATTAACATAATTGCTACATCTTCACTTTGTTGTGTTTCAATCTTTTCCATTTCAGCCTATAATGCAATTTTTTAAAAGAGAATTCTAGTAAATAAAAATTCAATAAGAACAAATAATTTATCTCAACAGAAAAGCAATTAGACAAAATTCGCACAATTTTACTAGTTGTATCTTCATCAGAGTCCTCGTATGACCTTCCAGGTTTTCTTGTTCTTGTAGCCACAAAGAATTCTCGAAGTGATAAAGGGTCGGAAGTATTCTTCTCTTTTTTCTGGATACATTAAGAGTGAGTATAAAAAATATTCTTAAAAATGGCAGCATGTTTATATTTACTGATAAATAAGAGCCACACCAAATTATTGCGGATTACAGCGAAGCTTGTTTTGCCAACCGTGTGTGGATTCTTTAATTTTTTTCGATTCTCAATATTGATCTCGGGCATTTTCTGCAAAAAAATGAGTCGACAAGACCATACAAAGAGGTGTTCAGTTAAGTTGTACCATAGGTCGGACAGTCCAGTTCATTATCCTATTTTTTATATATAAGTGCAGACATGCCATTATTTGTAAGTAATAAGCTTTAGTTGCTGCAAGTAATAGACTTACTTGGACTTTTTCAGATCCCCAATATTTGAGGAGATCCTGAAATTGAGATGTTGAAATATATTCAGGCCTTTTTTGCAGTCGAATTTCATCATTCTCACAGACCTCAAAGTGATTTTTTTTTCAAAGTACTCTTGTGTCTTCTCCAAGTAGCTTGAATTGTATCCAAAGTCCATTTTTTTTACAGTGTCAGGAATATCATATTTCTCCTACAAATTATTTTAATGGTTAGTGCAAATTTGTTTAAATATATCCAACCAAAAATTGAATTGGAAACTCCAAACCTTGGTATATGCCCATAGATCATCTTTTGTGTCCATTTTCCTCCAATCAAGTATATCAAGAGGGAAAAGAGTCACATTCCTTGCCAATGTGCCGAGAAAATTGCTCAATTATATCACAACATCTTTAGTAGGACCAACATGTTGATTGTTCTCAATTACTACGATCAATTTTGGCTCACGCCTTCCATGTACGCTTAGTATCTTTGTTTTACCTCTTTTCCTTTTTTTTTTGAGGAGAAGAATCTACAATAATACAAACCATAGATAACCATAAAATTACATGTTTTTCAACTTTATAATTGAAAAAGAATGCCAGTATTTGTAGGAAAATTTTTGCCTTGTTGTTCACGTTGTTCTTGTCCATTAATAGTTGTAAAAGTCAATTGAATTTGTTCCTCTGATGTTTCTGATGCAGGGGTAGTTGTTTCTGTTTGTATATGGGCTACTACACCTGAATTTTGTGGTGTTAGTATCTGATGGTCTTCAGCTAAATTTGCTAGAAGCTCATGCTCTTCACTCGATCGTGTACATCTAGCTAGAACATTTGTTTTCCTGGTCAGCGCTAACTTCTTTTGGTATACCAAGGAGGCAAGTGTTCCAGCACTAATGCTTGTCGAGTTTCTATTTTTTTCTTTTGTTTCTAGCATTCTTCTTGTTTCATGACTATGAAACTCTATCAAGATGATAAAAATAAAATAGTTAGAGCCAATCGGCCAAAAGGTGGACCTCAAATGCCAAACCAGCAACAACAGGCACAATCAGAACTAAAGATCTTCTGAGTTCAAGTTGAATCGCGTGATCAAATATAACAAGAAATATCCTAGCAGTATTTTAACCTTTGTTAAAAGTGAAATAGAAAAGTCATGCAGGTAAAATACTGTAATAGAAGTATCGACGAATGTACCTATCTTCTGTCAGTGAGGCCCTTACGATCAATGAATTTCTCTGTATATAAGAAATCCTAAAGCATTGTTCCAATTTATACCAACAACTTTAACGACCTCAATATTCTTTCTCTAGTCAGCTAAATGTGAGCAACACTATACGAACAAGTAGGAATACCACTACTCTTTTTTCAAATGCATATCACACTCATCAGACTTCAAATAAAGATTGATGTGAAGATAAATAATTGATTTACGATCTAAATTATGAAATAGTCAAAGAAAATTATATTCAAACCAAATTATAGAATAGTCAAAGAAGCAATATCAAATAACATTCTTTTTCATTTTCTTTCAAAGCGATGGTACAAAGAAGAAAACGCAAAAGAGAACTCTTCTGAGGGTTTTCATATTTGTATATTTAGAAGAAGTTTAGAAGTTTAATCATCAGCATCCATCCAATCCCAATCAGTATCATCAATATCATCCTCCTCTTCCGATGTTTCTATATTTGTATCTTATAAATGTTCTGCATCAAATTGCAAATCAATGATATCACTAGGTACATCTTCTCTCGACCATGTTACATATACATCAGGTAATCTAATTGAAGAACCAATGTCATTACAAGCTCCCTCCAAAATGTGTCTGCAACATTATCATAATTCTTTTCCTCCAAATCATACAAGTTAATAGGGACTTTCTTTCTTGGATAATAAACATCTTTCTCAATTAGATCCTCCACTTACAAAACTTGATGTACTTGAGATGCCCATACAAAATAGTCATCTACACTACATAATTTGTTGAAGTATACCTGAGTTAAGCCATATTCATCTATTTTATTATAAAACCAATCACATCTAAATAGTACAAGACTAAAATAACCCCAATAATCAATTTTAATAATATACTGAATATATTCATAATAGATAACCTCTCCATCGATAGAATTTGCATCTCTAGCACTAGCAAAACTATCAGTTGTTGCTGACATAGTCACTCTATTATTCTGAGTGAAACAGCTATCTCGTTCCATTGTATGAAATCGATATCCATTGATGAAATATCCAGTATATCTTTTTGCAACTATATTAGGCCCTTTAGCTAGCCATCGTAAATGATTGGGCACTTCACAATTTAACTTTCTCTTTGAACCAATTGCCAAATTCCTGACTATGATTTCGTGCTTTAATCCATTCATTTGGTCTAGTATAATTACCAATTAAACTCATATGTTCCCTGTAAACATGAATATTTTAGATTCATTTATTAGGCCTTTATGAATAAAGTATAAATATCATATCGCATAAATAAATTAATAAAATTTATAATAAAAATGACAATTGTCTTAATGGATAAACATCTCCATTTGTTCATCTCCAGTATTGAACAGAGCATATCGATATGCTTCAAAACATAATTGTAAATCCATGGCAAATGGCTTGCCTTTATTTTTCTTCTTGCTTCCGATTGGATGACCTATCTTAGGGAATATAGGTGATAAATCATCTCCCTCTATTTCAACCCTTGCATAATATTCTGTTTGATACCTACTAAATCTTGTTTTTACATCATCATGTAGGTATCTCGAACAAAAGGTCAAGCACTCTTCGGCCAAAAAGCCCTCTGTTATTGATGCTTCTGGATGATATTGGTTACAGACAAATGCCTTATACTGACACAGATTTCTCTCAATAGAATACATCCAACGTAAATGAGTCGGATCCCCAAGATTAATTTTATCTACTAAATGGATAGGCAAATATTCCAGTATATCAAAAAAAGTTGGAGGAAAGATCTTTTCAAGGTCACATTCAATTTCATTGATTTCAGCTTTCATTTTAATCAAGATCTCTTTGTCTTATAACCTTGTTACATATGTCTCTAAAGAAGCTCCCCAAATTAATCATGACCAAAAAAATATTCTTGGGCAACACTTTTCTAACGACAACTTGGAGCAAGTAATGCATTATAAAAATGAGCATCATGACTCTTGTACCCTAATATTTCATGTCCTCCACTTCCATACGCCGTGATATATTTGAGGAACTCCCTTTCAGTAATTTGGCATTTTCTTTGGTAATTATAACTTTCATTAATAACCAAGAGTAATATTTACAAATCAGTCATACTTTATATCTCAGTCTGATTCTCTCAACTCTCCTATCTATATTCCCTTCTACTCAAAGCAGTTAATATCTTTTACTACATAGGAAATTTACATTGTTGAATCATTATTCTAGTATCACTATTAGCTCGAACATGGCAAGTATAGGCGATCTCTCGGGCCATTGATTCACATGTATTCTCCTTTTGCGCAAAAATCTTGTTGTTCCTTTCCATCCAAATTGCACATACATATTCTGTATACATTATCTTCACTAGCTTTGCTTTGGTAGTTTTCCCCTTTTTGTTCTGTTCAATCCAATGTTGCATTTTGCTCCATGTAGTCATATTCATCCAGTTGTGTTGTATCCACTGCATGAGTTTCTTCCAAATCTGTCTTCCTACTGGACATTCTGCAAATAGGTGAGCTCTGGTTTCTGCTACTTCTTTGCACATAACACATCTATTTTCTACTTGAATCCCCCAGCTTTCCAATCTTGTAGCAGTTAATAGCCTATCTTGTTGTTGCAACCATGTTATAAACACTGCTTTTGGTCTTGCTTCATTGCTACATAGGATATTTTCCATGTAACCTTAGGCAACTCCCCAACCATTTTCAAATATATGCTTCTGATCATGCTTTTATTCTTCAAGTTTTCTGGTTGTACATACCGCAGTCCCTCTCTTGCATTGAGTATTTTCTTGACCATCCAGCTAGCTTGTTAGGGGATAGTCATACTCTCCATCGTTTGTGTTTTTATGTAATACTCATGAATCCATTTGATCCATAAAGTATCTTTTTTAGTCTTCAAATCCCAACTGGTCTTTATTATGGCTGCTTTGTTCCATAGTTTGAGATTAGTGAGGTTTAATCCTCCTATTGATTTTGGCATACACGTCCTGCTCCAAGCTACCAGTGACTTCTTGGTAATTTCATTTGTTCCTGACCATATGTAACTTCTGCAGTATCCTTCAATTGCTTTTATCACCTTAACATGAATGATGAATAATTGTGCCTAATAAGATTGTGTGACGATCCAGTCACTTGTCTCATGAGTTATCGCTCCATTTCCTCCATTTTTGCTTCTTTATGCTTCGTTCGTGTTTTATGAGGTCAAGTTGATTAGTTTGTGTTTGGAGTGGATTTGATAAGAAATGAGACACTTAGTCTCTTTAAAGAAGGTTTAAGTTGGAAAAGTCAACTGGATGTTGACTTATATGTTAGAGGGATTGGATGTGAGTTACGATGGTTCATCAGGCTTCATGATGTGATTTATGAATTAGAAGTGTGATCGGAATTGGTTTTGGAGGTCCGGAGTAGAATTAGGCTTGAATTGGCGAAGTTGAGATTTTGGCAATTTCCGGTTGGTAGGTGAGATTTTGATCCGGGGGTCGGAATGGAATTACGAGTGTTGCAATAGCTTCATTATGTCATTTAGGATGTCTGTGCAAAATTACAAGTCATTCGGACGTGTTTTGGTTGGGTTTTTGATCGAAAGCATATTTCAGAAGTTTTCAGAAAAACTTAGGCTTGAATTCGATGTGAATTGATGGATTTGGTATTGTTTGAGGTGTTTTGATGATTGATATAAGTTTGAATGAGGTTTTAGGACGTGTTTGTGCTTTTGGCTGAGGTCCCAGGGGCCTCGGGTGAGTTCGGGTGGTCAATCAGACCATTTTCTAAGTTTAAAAGTAGTAGATTTTCAGTTCAGGTGTTGCAGACAATTAAGCTTTCGCTGATCGTATGGGGTGCATCGTGATCGCGTAGGAGGAATTTGGAAGGCCAGGATTTAGACCTTCGCGTTCGCATTTTAGGTCCCGTGTTCACGGAAGGTTAGGAGTTTGTGCTTCGCATTCGCATGAGGAGGTCCGCGTTCGCGCATAAGGATTTGAGGTCCAGTGGAATTTGTTCTTCGCGTTCGCATGTGGGGGATCGCGTTCATGTAGGTATAAAAGTCTGAAGCATCGCATTCGCGGAGGGTGAGTCGCATTTGTGTAAGATTATTTTTGGATAATTTAAAATTGTGCTTCGCAATCGCGAGGCTTAGGTCGCGATCGCAATGAAGAGATGTCAGAACTGGGTAGAAAGCTTTTAAGTTATTTCATCCGTAAATTTGGGTCATTTTTCCTCCATAGTTGATTATTTTGAGAGCTTTTTGAAGGTGATTAAATAGGTATTCAAGGAGAATTGATTGAAGGTAAGATTATTGAACATAAAACATGATTCTATTGTGAAATTTACCTAGAAATTCATGGAACTTAAGCAAAAATGGAAGAACTAGGGCTTGGGATTTTGAACTTTTGAATTGGGATTTGAAGGACCATTTGAGGTCGGATTTGAAAATTTTGATATGTATGAACTCGTGGGGTGATAAGGGACCCGTTGATGTGAAAATTTCTAAGTTTCGAGAAGTGGGCCCGGGGCTCGGGTTTTGCTAATTTCGGGATTTTTGATACTTTTCGATTGTTTTTGCTTGGGCTTTGTTCCCTTAGCATACTGTGACGTATTCATTCTGATTTTGGATAGATTCGACGAGTATAGAGGCCGATTCTAGGGGCAAAGGCGTTGCGAGCTAGAGTTTTAGCCGGTTCGAGATGAGTAATGATTGTAAATGATGTCTTGAGGGTTTGAAATCCCGGATTGCACATCGTAGTGCTATATTGAGGTGAGACATGTGCTTGATGATGAGCGTGTGGTCGTTTAGTACTGGGGATTGAGACTTTGTCCGTCTCGATTGATGATTTTACCGCGTATTTGACTAAAACTTATTTGTTATCATCATGATTTGGATTGATTGTCATATTTGGGCTTCGTACCAACAATTTGACCCCTTCAAGGATTTTTATCACTATTTCCTCACTGTGTTAACTTATTACTTAAATTCAATCGTGCCGTTTCCTCTGTTTTACAACTCAGCCACTCTTACTTGGTTTCAAAAACTTAAATGATATTTTAAATGATGTTTTGGGCCGAGAACTAATGTTTTACTAATGCCCGAAGGGTTTATGTGATTTTTGGACTGAGTACGGCCGCGGGCCAGATGTGAGGATACATTGATACTGATATGAGGCTGAGGGCATGAGATACATATATACGCCACGAGGTGGCTTGAGTGATATGAGGCCGAGGGCCTAGATTTGATGCCATGAGATGGCTTGATGTTGCGCTTGGGCCGTAAGGGGACCCTCCAGCGTCTGCACACCCCCAGTGAGCGAGGGTACCCATTGTGATCTGAGAGTGAGCCCGAGGGGCTTGTCCTATTCTGTGTGTTTACTTTCTTTAATTGTCTCTCAATCAACTGTTTATCTATTGTAGAAGTATCTCATTCTGACTTTCATCGATTTACTGCTTTCATATTACTTATTTAATTGCTGCATTATAGATTACCCTGTGTATACGTGTTTTCTTATTCTCATTCGTTATTTATGCTTATTACTCACTGGGTCGGAGTACTCACATTACTTCCTGTCCCATTCGTGCAGATCCGGGTGATCCAGAGGTTGAGTGAGAGCTTTCCAGTCGTTCAGCATTTGCTGGGTATATCGAGGTAGCTGCATAGCGTCTGCAGCCCTGATTTATCCCTTCTATTCTTTTGTTTTCGGCATTTCCTAGACTGTTTATGTAATAGGTCGGAGTACTCACATTACTCCCTGTACTATTCTATGTGTTTACTTTCTTTAACTGTCTGTCAATTAACTACTTATCTATTGTAGAAGTATCTCATTCTGAGTTTTATCGATTTACTGCTTTCATATTACTTGTTTAACTGCTGCATTATCGATTACCCTGTGTATACGTATTTTCTTATTCTCAGTCATTATTTATGCTTATTACTCACTAGGTCGAAGTACTCACATTACTCCCTGCACCTTGCGTGCAAATCCAGGTGCTCCAGAGGTTGAGTGAGAGCTTTCCAGTCGTTCAGCATTTGCTGGGGATATCGAGGTAGCTGCATGGCGTCTGCAGCCCTGATTTATCCCTTCTATTCTTTTGTTTTCGGCATTTCCTAGACTCTTTATGTAATAGGTTGTTGAACTTGTATTAGAGGCTCTAGACTTGTGACACCAGATTAGTGTGGGATGTGTAGTAGTATTATCTCTTTGACTTCCGCATATTTAACTTGCTATTTTAGACATATTTTTGTTTAAATTGGTAAATTAACTGTGTTAGCTGATAATGGATTTTTTTTAAGAAAATAGGTTGTGGTTGATAGTTGTTCTGGCTTGCCTAGTAATGTGTTGGGCGCCATCACGATCGGGGTTTGGGGTCGTGACAAGTTGGTATCAGAGCCTAGGTTACATAGGTCTCGCGAGTCATGAGCCGGTTTAGTAAAGTCTCGCGGATCGGTACAGAGACGTCTGTATTTATCCTCGAGAGGCTGCAGAACCTTTACGAAAAACTTCATATTCTTGAAATTCTTGTCGTGCGAACTTGTTTATCCGAGTACTAAACTTCTGTTATTCTATTCTCTCACAGATGGTGAGGACACGAGCTACAGGACGAGGTGGACAACCACCAGTGCCACCCACCGAGACCACCAGAGGTCATGGATGCGGTCGTGGTCAGGTAGAGCAGCGAGGGAAGCACCTATTGATCCCCCAGCTGCCCCAGCTCAGGATCAGGCTCCAACTATGTATGCTCCAACAGCATCAGTTCAGGCACCAGTTGTGCCCATCGTGATCCTGGGTCTTCAGGAGGCCTTGGCACAAATTTTATCGGTTTGCACTGGCCTAGCTCATGGATTTTCTGCCACTACTGCAACAGCTACTTCACAGGCCGTGAGAGGCAATCAGACCCCTACTGCTTGCACACCTGAGCAGGTAGTGCAGGGACTACAGATGCCGGGGGCACCTCCAGCCCAGCCGGTTGCACCAACTCAGGAATTCATGGTACCAGTTATGCTGGATGATGAGCAGTGTCGTCTTGAGAGGTTTGGTAGACTCCAGCCTCCGTCATTCAGTGGTGTTGAGGGCGAGGATGCCCAGGGTTTTCTGGATAAGTGTCAGCGGATGCTCCGTACAACAGCGATTCTTTAGTCTAGTGGTGTGGCATTTACCACCTTTCAGTTCTCAGGGGCTGCCTTCACTTGGTGGAAGGATTTTAAGAGGCGTAGGCCTGTCGATGCAACACCCATTTCTTGGAAGCAGTTCTTCGCTCTCTTTTTGGAGAAATATATGCCGAGTCCTACAGAGAGGAGCTGCGTAGATAGTTCGAGTGGTTGAAGCAGGAGGATATGATCGTGTCCCAGTATGAGAGGAGGTTTTCTGAGTTGGCTCGTCATGCCATCTGGATGATTCCGTCAGATCGTGAGAGGATCAGGAGATTTATGGATGGCCTTAACTATCATCTCCATATTCTTATGACTAGAGAGAGGGTGACGGGTGCAACCTTTGAGGAGGTTATTGATATCTCCCATGAGATTGAGACAGTTCACCGGCAGGATCGAGAGGAGCGGGAGGCCAAGAGGCCTCGAGGATCGGGCAGTTACAGTGGTGCTCCTTCGAGGGGCCAGTTTTAGCATGGTAGAGGTCGTTCTTTCAGGCCTGCTTAGTCAGCCCGTCCAGAGTATCGCAGGGCATCTTCAGGTCGTGGTTATCATGGGGCTCAGCAGGGCCAGTCATCACTCAGCGCCCTCCCAGCTCAGAGTTCATCTCGTGACCCATCAGCTCAGGGTTCTTCTGCACTAAGTGCATCTACTAGTAGTCTGGTGTGAGAGTTTCCCTTCAGTCCCCTTCTCCAGCACCTAGAACTGTTTTGAGTGCAGAGAGTTTGGTCATATGTGGAGGCAGTGTCCTCATCGTGTTGTTAGCTCGTCCCAGCAGAGGGGTCAGCCCTCGACTTTTGCTCCAGTTACTGCACCACCCACCCACCCAGCTAGGGGTGGAGGTTAGGCAGCCAGGGGTCACCCTAGAGGGGGAGGTCGACCAGGCGGTGGCCAGGCTTGTTTCTATGCTATTCCAAGTAGGACAAATGTCATTGCTTCAGATGCTGTCATTACAGATATTGTTTCAGTCTGCCACAGAGATGCCTCTGTATTATTTGATCCCGGTTCTACCTTTTCTTATGTGTCCTCGTATTTTGCTCATTATTTAGGTACGCCCCGGGAGTCTTTTGCTTTACATGTTTATGTATCTACCCCGGTGGGTGATACTGTTATTGTAGACCGTGTGTACCGGTCATGTGTAGTAACTATTGGGAGTCTGGAGACCTGAGTGGATCTTTTACTATTGAGCATGGTGGATTTGATGTCATTTTGGGCATGCATTGGTTATCTCTGTGTCGTGCTATTCTAGACTATTATGCAAAGACAGTCACTTTGGATATGTCGGGTGTACCGCGGATCGAGTGGCATGGTATGATTGATTATGTTCCTAGTAGAGTGATCTCTTTCTTGAAGGCCCAACGTATGGTTGGGAAGGGTAGTCTTTCATATCTAGCGTTTGTGAGGAATGTTGGAGCTGTGACTCCTAGTATTAATTCTGTTCCAATTGTGAGGGATTTTCTCGATGTATTTCCTGCAGACCTACTGGGCATGTCACCGATCAGGGATATTGATTTTGGTATTGACCTGGTGCCGAGCACTCAGACCATTTCTATTCCGCCGTATCGTATGGCACCAGCAGAGTTGAAATAATTTAAGGAGCATCTTCAGGAACTCCTAGATAAGGGTTCATTCGACCTAGTGTATCACCCTGGGGTGCGCCGGTTCTGTTTGTGAAGAAGAAGGATAGCACAATGAGAATATGCATCGATTATAGGCAATTGAACAAGGTAACAATTAAGAACAAGTATCCTTTGCCTCGTATTGATGATTTATTTGACCAGCTTCAGGGAGTGAGGGTGTTCTCCAAGATTGATCTCCGTTTGGGTTATCACCATTTGAAGATCAGGGATTCAAATATTCTTAAGACTAGTTTCAGGACTAGATATGGTCATTATGAGTTTCTTGTTTTATCTTTCGGGCTGACCAATGCCGAACAGTATATTCCGGCCTTATCTGGATTCATTCGTTATAGTATTCATTGATGATATTCTGGTGTACTCGCGTAGTAAGGAGGAGCACGCAGAGCATTTGAGGGTTGTATTGCAGAGATTGAGAGAGGAGAAACTTTATGCAAAATTCTCCAAGTGTGAGTTTTGGCTCAGTTAAGTGGCTTTCTTGGGGAACATGGTGTCCAACGAGGGTATTAAGGTTGATCCGAAGAAGATAGAGGCGGTTCAGAGTTGGCCTAGACCGTCCTCAACCACAAAGATTCGTAGTTTTCTTGGGTTGGTAGGCTATTATCGCTGGTTTGTTCAGGGATTCTTATCTATCGCATCGTCCTTGACCAAGTTGACTCAGAAGGGTGTTTCATTTGTATGGTCGGACGAGTGTGAGAAGAGCTTTCAGAAGCTCAAGATAGCCTTGACCACAACTCCAGTATTTGTTTTACCATCGGCTTCAGGTTTATATATAGTATATTGTGATGCTTCGAGAGTTGGGATTGGTTGTGTATTGATGCATGAGGGTAGATTTATTTCTTATGCTTCTCGTCTGTTGAAGCCCCATGAGAAGAACTACCCCGTTCATGATTTGGAGTTGGCTGCCATAGTTCATGCATTGAAGATTTGGAGGCACTACTTGTACAGCATATCTTGTGAGGTATTCACTGATCATCACAGTCTACAGTATTTGTTCAAGCAAAAGGATCTTAATTTGAGGTAGCGGAGATGGTTAGAGTTGCTTAAGGATTATGATATCACCATATTGTATCATCCGGGAAAGGCCAACATAGTGGCTGATGCTTTGAGCCGAAAGGCAGTAAGTATGTGGAGTTTTGCATAAATTCCAGTTGGGGAGAGACCCCTTGCAGTTGATGTTCAGGCTTTGGCCAATCGGTTCGTGAGGTTGGATATTTCAGATCCTAGTCGGGTATTAGCGTGTGTGGTTTCTTGGTCTTCCTTATATGAACACATCAGAGAGTGCCAGTATGATGATCCACATTTGCTTGTCCTCAGGGACAAAGTTCAGCATGATGATGCCAGAGATGTGACCATCGATGATGATGGGGTGTTGAGGATATATGGCCGGATTTGTGTGCCCAATGTGGATGGGCTTAGAGAGTTGATTTTGGAGGAGGCCCATAGCTCGCGGTATTCTATTCATCCAGGTGCTGCGAAGATGTATCAGGATTTGAGATAGCACTATTGGTGGAGAAAAATGAAGAAAGATCTTGTGGGATTTGTAGCTCGGTATCTTAATTATCAGCAGGCGAAATATGAGCATCAGAGACCGGGTGGCTTGCTTCAGCAGATGGTTATTCCTGAGTGGAAGTGGGAGAGGATTACTATGGACTTTGTTGTTGGACTTTCACGGACTTTGAAGAAGTTCGATGCTATTTGGGTGATTGTGGATCGGCTGACCAAGTCCGCGCACTTCATTCCGGTGTGTACTACCTATTCTTCAGAGTGGTTGACAGGGATTTATATCTGGGAGATTATTCGATTGCATGGTATTCTGATTTCCATCATCTCAGATAGAGGTACTCAGTTTACTTCGCACTTTTGGAAAGCCGTGCAAAGAGAGTTGGGTACTCAGGTGGAGTTGAGCATAACGTTTCATCCTCAGACGGACGAGCATTCCGAGCATACTATTTAGCTATTGGAAGACATGTTGTGTGCTTGTGTCATTGATTTTGGAGGTTCATGGGATGCGTTTCTACCGCTTGCAGAGTTTGCTTACAACAATAGCTACTAGTCGAGTATTCAGATGGCTCCGTATGAGGCTTTGTATGGGAGGCAGTGTAGATCTCCAGTTGGTTGGTTCGAACCCGGCGAGGCTAGGATATTGGGGACAGATTTGGTTCAGGATGCCTTAGAGAAGGTAAAGGTGATTCAGGAGAGGCTTCGTATAATGCAGTCGCGACAGAAGAGTTATGCGGATCGGAAGGTTCGAGATGTGTCCTACATGGTTGGTGAGAAGGTCTTGCTAAAGGTTTCGCCCATGAGGGTGTTATGAGATTTGGAAATAAAGGGAAGTTGAGTCCGCGGTTCATTGGGCCTTTTGAGGTGCTTCGGAGGATTGGGGAAGTGGCTTATGAGCTTGCTTTGCCAGCCAGCTTGTCGAGTGTGCATCCGGTATTTCATGTTTCTCTGCTCCAAAAGTATATCGGGGATCCGTCTCATGTTTTGGACTTCAGCATAGTTCAGTTGGATGATGATTTGACCTATGATGTGGAGCCAGTAGCTATTTTGGGTCATCAGGTTTGAAAGTTGAGGTCAAAGGATATAGCACCAGTGAAAGCGCAGTGGAGAGGTCGGCCTATGGAGGAGGCTACTTGGGAGACCGAGCGGGAGATGCGGAGTAGATATCCTCACCTATTTGAGCCATCAGGTATGTTTCTTGACTCGTTCGAGGACAAGCGTTTGTTTAAGTTGGGAGGATGTGACGACCCGGCCAGTCGTCTCATGAGTTACCGCTCCGTTTTCCCCATTTCTTCTTATTTATGCTTCGTTATCCGTATTTTATGTGGTCGAGTTGATTAGTTTGTGTTCGAAGTGGATTTGGTAAGAAATGATACACTTAGTCTCTTTTAAGAAGGTTTAAGTTGGAAAAGTCAACTGGATATTGACTTATGTGTTAGAGGGCTCGGATGTGAGTTCCGATGGTTCGGCTAGCTTTGGGAGGTGATTCATGACTTATGAGTGTGATCGAAATTGATTTTGGAGGTTCGGAGTAGAATTAGGCTTGAATTGGCGAAGTTGAGATTTTGGCGATTTTTGGTTGGTAGGTGAGATTTTGATCCGGGTGCAGTAGCTTCGTTATGTCATTTGGGATGTGTGTACAAAATTTCAGGTCATTCGGACGTGTTTTGGTTGAGTATTTGATCGAAAGCGTATTTCGGAAGTTTTTAGAAAAACTTAGGCTTGAATTCGATGTGAATTGGTGGATTTGGTGTTGTTTGAGGTGTTTTGATGATTATAACAAGTTTGAATGAGGTTTTAGGACGTATTGGTACTTTTAGTTGAGGTCCCGGGGGCCTCGGGTGAGTTCGGGTGGTCAATTAGACCATTTTCTAAGTTTAAAAGTTGCAGATTTTCAGTTCAGGTGTTGCAGACAATTAAGCTTTCGCGATCGCGTGGGGTACATCGCGATCGCGATCGCGTAGGAGGAATTTGGAAGGCCAGGAGCTAGACCTTCGCGTTCGCGTTTGAGGACTCACATTCGCAGAAGGTTAGGAGTTTGTGCTTCGCGTTCACATGAGGAGGTCCGCGTTTGCGTATAAAGATTTGAGGTCCAGTGGAATTTATTCCTCGCGTTCGCGTGTGGGGGATCGCGTTCGCATAGGTATAAAAATCTGAAGCATTGCGTTCGCGGAGGGTAGGTCGCGTTCGCGTAAGGTTAATTTTGGATAATTTAAAACTGTGTTTCGCGATCGCGAGGTTTAGGTCGCGATTGTGATGAAGAGATGTCAAAACTGGGCAGAAAGCGTTTAAGTTATTTCATCCGCGATTTTGGATCATTTTTCCTCCATAGTTGATTATTTTGAGAGCTTTTTGAAGGTGATTAAAGAGGGATTCAAGGATAATTGATTGGAGGTAAGATTTTTGAACGTAAAATGTGATTCTATTGTGAAATTTACCTAGAAATTCATGGAACTTAAGCTAAAAATGGAAGAACTAGGGTTTGGGATTTTGAACTTTCGAATTGGGATTTGAAAGACCATCTGAGGTCGGATTTGAGAACTTTTGATATGTATGAACTCGTGGGGTGATAAGGGACCTATTGATATGAAAATTTTTGAGTTTCGAGAAGTGGGCTCGGGCTCGGGTTTTGCTAATTTTGGGATTTTTGATATTTTTCGATTGTTTTTGCTTGCCCTTTGTTCCCTTAGCATATTGTGACGTATTCATTCTGATTATGGATATATTCGACGCACATGGAGGTTGATTTGAGGGGCAAAGGCGTCGCGAGCTAGAGTTTTAGCTAGTTCGAGGTGAGTAATGATTGTAAATGATATCCAGAGGGTTTGAAACCCCGGATTGCACATTGTAGTGCTATATTGAGGTGAGACACGCGCTTGATGATGAGCGTGGGATCGTATACTACTGGGGATTGAGACTTGGTCCATCCCGATTGGTAATTTTACCGCGTATTTGACTGAAACTTATTTGTTATCATCAAGATTTGGATTGATTGTCATATTTGGGCTTCGCGCCAACTATTTGAACCCTTCGGGGATTTTTATCACTATTTTTTCACTGTGTTGACTTATTACTTAAACTCAGTCGTGCTGTTTTCCACTGTTTTACAACTCAGCCACTCTTACTTAGTTTCGAAACTTAAATGATATTTTAAATAATGTTTTGGGGTGAGAACTACTGTTTTACTAATGCCCGATGGGCTTATGTGATTTTTGGACTAAGTACGGTCGAGGGCCAGATGTGAGGATACACTGATACTGATATGAGGCCGAGGGCTTGAGATACATATATACGCCACGAGGTGGCTTGAATGATATGAGTTCAAGGGCCTAGATTTGATGCCACGAGATGGCTTGATATTGCGCTTGGATCGTAAGGGGCCCCTCCGGAGTCTGCACACCCCCAGTGAGCGCGGGTACCCATTGTGATCTGAGAGTGAGCCCGAGGGGCTAGTACTATTCTATGTGTTTACTTTCTTTAACTGTCTGTCAATTAACTACTTATCTATTGTAGAAGTATCTCATTCTGAGTTTTATCGATTTACTGCTTTCATATTACTTGTTTAACTGCTGCATTATCGATTACCCTGTGTATACGTATTTTCTTATTCTCAGTCATTATTTATGCTTATTACTCACTAGGTCGGAGTACTCACATTACTCCCTGCACCTTGCGTGCAAATCCAAGTGCTCCAGAGGTTGAGTGAGAGCTTTCCAATTGTTCAGCATTTGCTGAGAATATCGAGGTAGCTGCATGGCATACATAGCCCTGATTTCTCCCTTCTATTCTATTATTTTTTGCATTTCCTAGCCTGTCTATGAAATAGGTTGTTGAACTTGTATTAGAGGCTCTAGACTTGTGATACCAGATCAGTGTGGGTTGTGTAGTAGTATTATCTCTTTGACTTCCGCATCTTTAACTTGCTGTTTTAGACATATTTTTGTTTAAATTGGTAATTAAACTGTGTTAGCTGATAATGGATCTTTTTTAAGAAAATGGGTTGTGGTTGATAGTTGGTCCGACTTGCCTAGCAATGTGTTGGGTGCCATCACAACCGGGGTTTGGGGTCGTGACAAGTTGAATACCAAAAAGTACTGACTTTACCAATTGTACTCTGCCTACATAGGATAATTTCTTGGCAGTCCATGAAGAAATTCTTGCTGTGATTTTGGTTATTAAAGGTTGCCATTCTACCAATTTTAGTTTTCTAGTAGCTAGTGAGATCCTTAGATACCTGAATGGTAGTTCTCCTTGTCTATAACCAATTGCTTACTGAATTTCCTACTTGCTTTCTTTTGAAACCCCACTATACTATATAACACTCTTGGACTGATTAGCCTGTAGCCCTGAAGCACTTGTGAATATACTAAACTTTCCATATAGAAGTCCCACCGATATCTTATCGCCCTTAGAAAACATAAGAAAATCATTTGCAAAACACACATGTGTGATGTTTAGCTTGGAACAGTTTGGGTGATACTTCAATTGTTTCTTCTTTTTTATTGTGCTGAGACTTCTGCTCAAATACTCCATAGCAATAACAAATAGAAAAGGAGACATTGGGTCTCCTTGACGAAGTCCTCTGGCAGCATCAAAAGGTGGTGTTGGCTCTCTATTTATCACTATAGAATAGTTAACAATAGTGATGCATTCCATCACCCATTTGATAAATTTTTTAGGGAAGTTCAATTCTATTAGCATTCGCTCCAAAAATCTCCAATCTATTGTATCATATGCCTTCTGAATATCAACCTTTAATCATACATCTGGGAGATATATGTTTTCTTGTATAATCTTTCACCAAATCATGAGTCATTATCACATTGTATGTTACCTTCCTTCCTGGGATGAATACCGATTGAGTTTCAGTAATTATAGTTGTGATCACCTTCTGAATTCTGCTAGCAAGGATCTTTGCTATAATCTTGTATAAGACAGTGCAGCAAGCAATTGGTCTATATTCCTTTATTGTATCATAGTTGGCAACCTTTGGTAGCAGGGTGACTGTTGTACAATTAATCCCCTTATACATTCTTCCTATTATGAAGAACTCTTGTATATCTTCAATGATTTCTTTCTAAATGACTAGCCAAGCTTTTTTATAAAATACTGCATTATACCCATAAACTCCCGCAGCTTTGTCATATCCTATAGCTTGAAGACCTGAATAGATCTCCTCATTTGTCACATCCTCACAAAGTTGGAGTTATTGATTATGACTCAGTACATTCCCACTCCTCATGATTACTGTGTTAACTACTATTACACTCTACAAAATTGTTCCCATAAGTGACTTATAGAACTGTATTATCTCCATCTTGATGTCTCTAGCTATTGTTAATTTGCCTCCCACTTGAGACTCTATTTCTAACATTTGCTTCCTCTGTTTTCTATCCTTTATAATAGCTGAGAAGTAGCTTGTGTTAGCATCTCCAAGTTTGATCCATCTTGCTCTAGACTTTTGTTGTAGGGCACTTTCTTCTATCACTGACCACTTCTCTAGCTAGCAAATCATCTTCTTTTCTTCCATTGCTAACTCATCTAAGTATTGATTCCTTAGCTTGAGTTGTATTTCTTGAATATCCTCTCTTGCTTGAACAATTCTTGTTATTATACCTTTGAATTTAGTTTCGTTTAGTCTTCTCAGATTCTCCCTTAATTCCTTCTACTTGGTCCAAATATTCCTCATCTTATGTGAATGGTATCTTTGCTTCCAGTCCTCCTCCACTAGCTAAAGAAAATCCTTATGAGTTGCCCATATATTGAAGAATTTGAATGCTATTTTGATCGTTGGCTCCCTCACATTTGTGGTGATCATCATTAGACAATGATCATATATATGAGAGAGTTTATATTTATTCATCAAATGTCCATATTTTAGCATCCATTCTGTATTTCCAAAAGCTCTATTAATCCTGCTCCATATTTTGTCACTTTCTTGTTGTTTATTTGTCCATATATAGTACTCCCTCCATTCCAATTTATGTGAACATGTTTGACTGGGCACGAAGTTTAAGAAAAAATGACGACTTTTGAATTTGTGGTCCTAAACAAGTCAAAAAGAGGCCCAGAGTATTTGTGTGGTTATAAAAGCTTCTCATTAAGGGTAGAATTGTAAGTTTAAGCTAAATTCTTACCAAATTTAGAAAGGGGTCATTCTTTTTACAATGGACCAAAAAGGAAATAGGTTCACATAAACTGGAACAGAGGGAGTAGTCTCCTTTCCATGGTAGTTCATTCAACATCAATTGCTTAATACAATTTGTGAAATCTTTTATCTCATGACTAGTGATTGCTGCTCCTTTCAATCTATCTCGTGGACTCAAAATAGAATTGAAATCTCCCTAGATGATCCATGGTTTGGCTATTGTTTGAGCCAAACTGCACAATTGGTTCCATAATTCTCTCCCCTGCTCCACTGTATTATAACCATATATTATTGTCATAGCACATTCCATTTGTTGATTTTTGCTCACTACTTCACAGTGGATAAATTGTGCTTCCTTCTTCAGAATGAAAACCCTATAAGCATTAGTGTCCCAAATCACCCAGATTCTACAATTTTGTGCATAGCTATAGTTGTTCTCAAATACCCATCCTTTGGCAATTTTATTATAGATTGCCTGAGCTCTATGTTCCTTCACCCTTGTCTCACTAATCCTGCTACTTTAATTTTATTCTCTTTGAGAAATTTAGCTAATAATTTTTGTTTATATCTCTTATTCAAACCCCTCATGTTCCACACTAACCATGTCATTATTGATGACATATAAATCCTCCACCTAGATCACTAGGTAGGAGTTTTGTCATCACATCCTCTTCACTTTGCAATAAATCAAAGTCATTTCTTACTAGAATGGTTGCTTCAATCATCTATTGTCTACCATTGATTTCTTTAGTTGCCTTCCCTTTTAACAGTTGCTTCTCTTTAGAGTGTGGATTCAAGCCCTCTATATTCATTTTCTCTGTTGGTTTTTGAGCTTGATGATTGGCTTCTGCAGACTGATTTCCCTTTTTCTCTTCATTAGCTTCACTTACATTTCTCTTGTCTTCCTTTGGAACCCATGCTTGCACCTTCTTCTTAGGGCCTTGTTTCTTCTTTTCAAAGCTGTTGTTTTTGTGTTCCTCATTCTTCATATCCTTTTGTAGCTTTGCACTAATTTGGCATTTTTAAAACATTGCAAAATAACGTTTTCTCTTCTGGTTTCATGGAAAAACAAGCTCTAGCAAAATAATTTTTTTTATTATCCTTATCTTTTAATGTTGAAGCTCTTTTCGTATCCCCATCTCTTCCAAGTCATAGCGAGAATTTACATGATCTTTTGACTTTCCAGGCATATCCAATAAAGTGCCAAGTAAACTATCACATATGTTAATCTCGATGTGCATTGTATCAAGATTGTGTCTCAATTTGTCATATGCCCAATACGACAATTCAAAAAAGATTGCCCTTTTCTTCCACGAATTGATATTATCACGTCATCTTTTCTTTTGACCTTTCCAAAGACATGATTAAATTCACACAGTTCTTCTAACACTTCTACACCTGACAAGGGAGTAGGTGCTATTCTGTTGTTACGACACAAAATCCAGTAGTCGTGGTGGAACCTAACCCAATCCGCTAGGTAAGCCAATTTAAAAATTATCCAATTCTAATTAAATGGAAGAAATTATCTGAAACTTATACATTTCCCAAGGACTGGTAGTACAAATCACGAGCTTCTAAGAATAGAGTTTACAAAGCGGATATGAAGTAAATACATCTTCCGTTTGAAAAGTACATAAATAGAGTTTTATAAATTCTACTGCTACCATGAACAAGCATCAGCTACAACAGGAACGCATGTACATCTTCAAATCCTGCTCCCATCGAACATAGCAACCTCAGCAACCAACATCTGCATTCATTGTACAGAAGTGTAGTATCAGTACAACCAACCCCATGTACTGAGTAAGTAACAAGTCTAACCTTAGGTTGAAAGAAGTGACGAGCTAACACAAGGTCAGGTCCAATACTAATATTCCACAACAGTTCATAACAGCATAATACAAGTAATAAAAGAGGTATCTCAGAAGTAAAATGCTCAGCCCGTTCACAGTTCCAGAAAATAGGCATGATTTTCAAGTATCTCAGTGAAAACTCAAATCTTTTACCTAAATGCCAAGATACGAGTAAGTTTGAAATTGTGATTTTTTCCAAAATCCTTTCATCAGTAAGTAATATGTTTCATGATTTTCTTTCTAGATAACAAGTGAAAAATACCTCTCTATGCCCCCATATCAATGTGAGTAAAAAGGTCATGAATGACATGATAATATATAGCATGAGGAAAAATGCATCTATATGTATGTATGACATGTGTGCATGCAAATGCCATATACCTTAGAGATGAATCATGTACTCACACTCTCAGGGTATTCAATCTCACTGCCTCGCATCCTCACTCACTATGCTCAATGCTCAGCACACTCAAACACTCAGCGTTGTATAATAATATTTATGGCGTGCAGCCCGATCCACATATATATAGTCGACTGCGCTTACTGTGTGCAGACTCTGGAGGGGTCCTTCATCCCAAGCGATATATCGCTACGGTGTGCAGCTCGATCCTTAAGGCTTGTTGTGGCGTGCAATCCGATCCATTTATATAAATATAATCAATATATCACTGCAGGGTGCAGCCCGATCCCAAAAGTATAATATATATAATATGCTGCGGCGTGCAGCCCGATCCCAAAATGTCACTCTCGCTCACCCTCGGCCTCACTCAGTCATCAATCTCTCCAGTCTCACTCACTAGCTCACAATGTCATGAATCTATCCTAACAACAATGATATGATGTATCAATAACAACAACTGAGACATATGAATGTATGAATATGATTGAGTACGAAATATCAATAAAATCAGTGAGATGACAACAAGAAACAACCATTATGGGTCCCAACAACATCAGCCAGAAGCTTAAACATGATATTTAGCATGATTGACAACTCAATTACTTTATCACATGGTGAAAACGCAAATATCAACAAACTAGGGCCACTATACAGTGACATGGAAGCAATAGAGTCCCAATTCACATGGTTCATGCCCACACGCCTGTCACTTCAATACCAATCACATAACACATATTGCGGGATTTCATATCCTCAGCACTAAGTTTAGAAGAGTTACTTACCTCGAACGAGCCAATTCCAATACCGAGCATGCCAAGCGATGCTCCAAAGATGCCATCTCGTGCGTTAAGACCTCCGAACGACTCAAAACTGACCAACAACAATTCAAATACATCAAACAATTCTAAAGGAACCAATCCCGATTAAAAAGATCAAATTTTGAATCAACACCCAAAATTGGCCCAACAGCCCAACTTAGGCCTGCACATCGGAACCCGACAAAACTCAAAAAATTTGGCAACCCATTCAATTCCGAGTCCAACCATACTAATTTCACTCAATTATGACTCTAAATTGATGTTCAAAACTCAAAATTCATATTATGAAACTTTAGGCCTAAACACCCAATTTCTATTTAAAATTCATCAATCAATTGCCAGAAATGAAGATAGATTCGTGAAATATATCCAAAGCCGAGTAGAGAATACTTACCCGAATCCTTGTGATGAAACTTGCTTCAAATATCGCCTCAATCCGAGTCCCACATCTCAAAATATGAATGAAGACCAATACCTTCGATTTTTATATCCTCTGCCCAGCACTTTCAATGTTTGCGGACAAATAGTCTCATTTGTGACCACCGCATCTACGGTAAACGTCTCGCTTTTGCGAGCACAACTAACCGACGGGGCCCTTGCACCTACGGAACAATTTTGACTTCTGCGCACTCGTAGGTGCGACTCCTCCTCTACATCTGCGATGATCCCCAACTATGCCTTCATTCGTTTTTGAAGCCAATTGTCCGCATATATGGACTCGCATCTGCGTCCCTTCTTCTGCAAATGCGGAAACACCAGAACTAGCAGCCTCCATCAATGCAACATGAACCAAAATGATCTAAACCTCATCCGAAACTTATCCAAGCTACTCGTGACCCCGTACAAATATACCGACAAGTCCCATAACATAACACGGACCTACTTGAGGCCTCAGAACCCACATAACAACATCGAAATGACGAATTGCACCTCAAATCAAACTTAATAAACCTTGAACCTTCAATTTCCATAACGCACGCCGAAGCATACCAAATCATCCCAGAACAAATCCAAATTTTTTACACAAGTCCCAAATGACACTATGAAGCTATTTCAATACCCGGAACCACAATCAGAATGTGATAACTTTAAAGTCAACTTCTGGCCAAACTTATGAACTACCCAAACCTTCAAGTTTCTAATTTTTACCAACTTGTGTCGAACCTTCTAGAAACATCCAAATGCAATTCCGGACATACGCCCGAGTCCAAAATCTCCATCCGGACCTAACAGAACCATCAAAACTCCGTTCCTGTGTCAAATTCATAAAAAATGAAACTTGGTCAACTTTTTCAACTTAAAGCTTCAACAATGAATTCGTTCTTCCAAACCTATTCCGAATAACCTGAAACTAAAACTGACGAGTCACATAAGTCATAATATATCATACGGAGCTATTCATGCCCGTAAGCTACCGAGTGATGTGCAGTTTCTCAGAATGATCGATCGGGTCGTTACATCCTCCCCCACTTAAACATATGTTTGTCCTCGAACGTGCCCAGAGTTGCTTTTAAAGACATCAAACCGCAGTGTAACCTTACCATGCAAATACCCGGGGGTGATCCCACGTCACCCAATCCCATATAGGCCTGACAACACAACATTACTAAATATCATTACTCCAAGCTTTGCCCATAAGCCTTAGAATCCAATTTCCAACATCTGGAATTTCCATAAGATAAAAAATCTTGCATCTACACACTGTATAAGTCTGAACAAGCTACATCAAGCCTTCACCATAACCCAAGATGTAATCACATGATATACCGCATAAATCAAATACTCATAGCAATAATTTCCAATCATAATAACTGCTCAAAACGACCCAATACTGGTAATGAACCTTATACCAAACAAAGCCCCGCTCTAAAACCTTCGTGCACTACCGATGATGAAATAAACACGCAGAAACTCATATCCATTCATCAGATCAACAAGCCATGGAGCTCCCTCTCCTTCGATAGGAACTATAGCTACCTTCTAAGATGACTTTTGATGTTATCCTTCCAACCATGATGTAATCAATTCCATTAGCATCCATTCCAGGTCCAATGACCTCATCTCATTCAACACGAACACTCTTGTGAAATGACACATCAATACAATCTAAAGCCATAACCCATGCAATCCGTGCACCAATAAGCAACAATCCAAATGTATTCAAATCATAGAAAATGACTCAAATGAGAGAACTATCCCGCAAGCTTAACAAGTACTACCCTAACGAAATTCTAAAAATCCATCACACACCATAGGTCCATCATACGAATGTAACAAAAAGGTCCATACCTCAACATAACCCTGCTGCAATGTGCAACCTCATCCAAATACTGGTCCACGGCATATACCTCAAGCCACCTTGCTCAAAATTAATAACCACGCGCAATTCGACATCAAGTTCCCAAAGTGCATTACCATAACAATGGGGAAGCAAATGACGCAATGCCACACAATCCTGAAAGAACATAACCAATGCGCAATGAATCATGCAACACCTAAATACTCATCTAGCTCAAATTCTGTTATAAGGCCCTAATAGAACCACACCATGTCTTATAACCCACAATTCACAACTCCTCGAAGCATAGAAAAGTAACTCACAGATCATTTCAGAACACGAATAAGATCAACAATAATTGAATGGCACATCCCTCAGTAATAGCAGTATGAAGCCAACTAATCCGACTCAGCGTAAAATACACATCCTAATTGGGCCTACCAATGGACCCCCAAATTAGCTCTAGTCACCCATAAATAGATAAATAACCCCCCGATAGTCCACAATGACTAAATTATAACACATACTATCATCTGACTAGCTTCGGCCACGACTTCACAGTCCACAACCATGATATAATCTGCTCCTAAGAATTTCCAGTCTCCAAATCCATAAAGAACACGAATCACCATATCTGATCCCAACTCCACCATCCGAATATCTAATACATCTCTCACACACAATCATCCCGCAAGGAATACTTCTATAATTCTTCCGTGCCATATAGCAAAATTTGAATATCACAATCGATCAACCAGGAGAGTGTCGCAATACCAATGACGTATCCATAAATCAAAATACATTGCCCCTTCTGAAATGTATACTCTCACCAAGCAGTACCAAATAGTAATATTATTACTTAGTCATCTAAAACCATCCATGCTGCCTAAGGATTCATGACTTCCCCTTCAAAATTGAACCACAACCTTGCATATGCAAATCTCAATCCCTCACAACACATCGCATCTACCATGCCATCATATGAAAAGTACGACAATATTATGATCACTCCGAGTTACAAACAACTACATACTCAATTATCTAAGAACTTTCCACTTGATGCCGTCCAAGAGAAAATCACTATACCTCACATGCTTCTCACTCCAGTAGGAAATATACATCTCTAACCGTGGTAGAAACCATCAAGAACTCTCTGAAACCCATTTGCACATAACCAAACCGCCACAATTGAATCCTTCTAACTTAACCAAGTTACGCAAGTCACCAAAAACGAAGAACATTGCCACAAAACACTTGTAGAGACTAGCCGAATCATAATCACCTAAGACCCGATCATACCCATTACCATATCGATCCAACCTACTACTAAGTCGTCCTATTTCTCCGAGTTCCTTCTGAATTACCTTCAAATTGATACTTCTCCACGCCATAATACCATAATCCTCAACAAAAACTCACCACACGAGACTCTAGCATAAAACTACACCGCCTTAAGGCTCATAAGCCATTGAATGCTCTCTTAAGCACCCCAAAAGTACGACAATCGGGATACCCACTCTAAAGAGACCTTCTGTGAATTTAAAGGTTCCTTTTACCTTCCTGATAATAAAATGTAGAATCCACAATGATATAGAAATATTGTGAGTCTCATCACCATCCAATGTAACTCTCATATTCTAGCCATATACAAATCTACAAAATTCTCAATTACCACATATAAATCTTGAATTCATTAGAACAATTATCAAGAGTCATCCACTCTACTCAAGTCTCAATTGCACCGCCCAAACAGACCGAATGACCTGTGTTCCATTTGCACACCAACATCCTAAGAAGTATTCCACACTTCTAGGCAACCGAGTAGATTCCTACTCTATGCGCACTACATCTTTCACCAATAAAAACTCAAATCATTTCATGATTCTCACATACCCATGAAGCATAATACAACTCGTATCCAGAAATTCCTTTACTCGAGTCATCCTCGATCTCACCCTCTGCAGAACATAACTAGTTCACAAGTATACCTTAAATTGAAACCAATACGACACATAGTCGTGCAATCAACTTATCAATAGCAGACTCATCCACTTGGCTCAAAGTCATAGATCAAAATACACAATAACTCACGATGCCCATACTCTACTACTGCCATAATATGCAGTGAGATTCAACTAAATCCTTCATAGGCTCATGTAACACAAACCATCTAATATCTCGAATCATCCACAAATCTCGCATTCTCCCTTATGACAGTCAAGCCAAGTCTCATAAGCGATCCAAACTCAAATTGCAACATATATAATTCACTGGTTAAAGAGAACTCACTATAAAAAAACAGAGGGATCACACAACCTTAGGACACCCCGCAGGAGATAACCCACATGCTTAGCCTCAAACTGACATTTTTGCATACCCTTCCACAGTCACAACTACTACGCAATTACTTAATCTTCTTGATTCTAAACTCATCAGCAAGACAGGAGAATCTAATTTGTTCCACAATTAAACAACATGAAGGATCCTTTAATACACTCTTAACTCGAGACTATACGTTACATCAAGACAAAAATAAACCACCCGATAGTCCTTTCTACACCTCAAGCAAACCCTTCCTGTCACATTCAATCCATATGAACACATCTTGCATTCACATCATACTCATGACGTATCCATCCAGCCACAAATCCCACTAATAAGGACACTATTGGACATATAAATCCAAAAGCATATACTCATACGGTCAGCATCTCTGTGCTCAAGCTACAATTAAAACCCGACCTCAACTCCTCCAGACTGAGACATCATCAGTATACTAAAACCACATCTCGCACCTCATCTCTAGAATCATAGGTCGTCGATGCACAACTGATACCGAGTGCTCAAGTGCGCATACGAATGCGTAGAAGGAAATTCAAAGGATTACACTTCAAGTTGAATCGATGTTGCATGATAAGGAAAGAAATATGGGAAGTATATCCTAAATTCCCTGTAGCCTCTCGAAGATAGGTATGGACGTCATCATACCGATCTGCAAGACTATACTAGACACTTGCTCATGACTTGTAGAACCTATGACCCTAGAGCTTTGATACCAATTTGTCACGATCCAAAATCCACTAGTCGTGATGGCACCTAACCCAACCCGCTAGGTAAGACAATTTAACAATTATCCATTTCTAATTAAATTAATAAAACAATTAAATGAATAAATTATTCAAAACTTATACATTTCCCAAGGACTGATAGTACAAATCATGATCTTCTAAGAATAGAGTTTACGAAGTTGATATGAAGTAAATATTCTATTTAAAAAGTACATAAACAGAGTTTTATAAATTCTACGGCTACCATGAACAAGCGGCTGCTACAACAGGAATGCATATACATCTTCAAATTCAGCTCCCATCGAACACAGCAACCTCAACAGCCAACATCTGCACGCATTGTGCAGAAGTGTAGTATCAGTACAACCGACCCCATGTACTGAGTAAGTAACTAGTCTAACCTTAGGTTGAAAGTATTGAAGAGCTAACACAAGGTCGGGTCCAATACTAGTATTCCAAGACAATTCATAACAACATAAGACAAGTAATAATAGAGGTATCTCAGAAGTAAAATGCTCAGCTCGTTCACAATTCCAGAAAATAGGCATGCTTTTCAAGTATCTTAGTAAAAAATCAAATCTTTTACCGAAAATGCCAAAATACGAGTAAGTTTAAAAACTGTGATTTTTCCCAAAATCCTTTCAACAATAAGTAAGATGTTTCATTTTCTTTCCAGATAACAAGTGAAATATACCTCTCTATGCCCCCATATCAATGTGTGTAAAAAGGTCATGAATGACATGATACTATATAGCATGAGGAAAAATGCATCTATATGCATGTATGACATAGGTTCATGCAAATGCCATATACCTCAGAGATGAATTATGTACTCACACTCTCAGGGTATTCAATCTCACTGCGTCGCATCCTCTCTCACTATGCTCAATGCTCAGCACACTCAAACACTCAATGATGTACAATAACCGTTGCGCCATGCAGCCCGATCCACATATATATAGTCGACTGCGCTCACTGGGGTTGTGCAGACTACGGAGGGGCTCCTTTAGCCCAAGCGTTATATCGCTACGGCAAGCATCCGGATCCAATATCGTTGCGGCATGCAACCTGATCCATTATATATATATATATATATATATATATATATATATATATATATATATAGCCCTAAGGCTTGTTACGGCGTGCAACCCGATCCATTTGCATAAATACAATCAATATATCACTACGACGTGCAGCTAGATCCCAAAAGTATAATAGATATAATATGTTGTGGCGTGCAGCCCGATCCTAAAATGTCACTCTCGCTCAGGCCCTCGGCCTCACTCAGTCATCAATCTCTCCAGTCTCACTCATGGGCTCACAATATCATGAATCTAGCCTAACAACAATGATATGATGTATCAATAACAACAACTGAAACTGACATATGATATGAATGTATGAATATGACTGAGTATGATATATCAACAAAATTAGTGAGATGACAATAAGAAACGACCATTATGGGTCCCAACAACATCATCCAGAAGCCTAAACATGATATTTAGCATGATTGACAGCTCAATTACTGTATCACATGGTCAAAACGCAAATATCAACAAACTAGGGCCACTATACAGTAACATGGAAGCAACAATGTCCCAATTCACATGGTGCACGCACATGCCCGTCACCTAGCATGTGTGTCACCTCAATACCAATCACATAACATGTAATGCAGGGTTTCATACTCTCAGCACTAAGTTTAGAAGAGTTACTTACCTCGAACGAGCCAATACCAATGTCGAGCAAGCCAAGCGATACTCCAAAGATGCCATCTTGCCCGTTCCAATTTCCAACGGCTCGAAACGGACCAATAACAATTCAAATACATCAAATAATGCTAAAGGAACCAATCTCGATCGTAAAAGATCAAATCATGAATCAAAGTCCAAAATTAACCAAAACGAACAACCTGGGACCGCACCTCGGAACCCGACAAAACTTACAAAATCCGACAACCCATTCAATTACTAGTCCAACCATACTAATTTCACTCAATTCCAACTCCAAATCAATGTTCAAAACTCAAAAATTTATATTATGGAAGTTTACGCCAAAACTCCCAATTTCTCTTTAAATCATAATTGGTATGCATCAGGTCTGCATATTTTGCATTTGCGAGATCTGGCTCGCAAATGCGAGCCTTGCATTTGCCAAAAGTGGGCTGGGGTTGAACCTTTTGCAATCGCAAAGTTTTGGTCCCATTTGCGACCTCTCCTGTTCGCATTTGCGATGACTGGAGGCTTAGGACCCCTTTCGCATTTGTGAAGATAATGTCGCATTTGCAGGTTCACATTTGCAAACTCTGGGTCGCAAATGCGATACCTGCAGCTGAACTAAATATGACATAGACGGGATTCTTTATTCATTCTTTAAATTTTCAAACCTAGAAACACAAAAGACAATTTTCCAAAGAACGTTTCTTTCCCAAATCATTAGTAAGTGATTCTAAACTAGTTTGTTTCAATCTTTCACTACATTTTGCAAGATTTCAACAAAAAATGTAAGGTTCTCATGGTGGAATTGGGGGTTTTTGGGTAGAAACTAGGGATTTGATAAATCAGGGATTTAGACCTCAAATTGAGGTCGGATTCCAAAACCAATTATATAATCGGGCTTGGGGGTGAATGTTTAATCGACTTTTTGTCCGAATTTCTGGTTTGGACCAAGCGGACTCGGGTGTTAACTTTTTCAAAAATGGCTTAAATTGAATTCTTTGCAATCGTGGGTAGTTCCTAAGGCTTAATTGAATAGTTTTGTTGGTAATTTGCTGGATTCTATTGGTCTGGAGGTCTGTTTAAAGGGAAAACGTTGTGCTTGAGCTTTGAGTTTGGCCGTTTTAGCAAGGTAAGTGTCGTGGTTAACCTTGGCTTGAGGGATTAGGACCTATTTTTCTATTTGCTACATGTTTAGATGTTGGATACAACATATAGGTGATGTGACGAGTACCTATGCATTGTTGTCGGGTTATAGCATGCGTGTGGGTCTTATTCTTATAATTGTTGCTCTCATTGATCATATTATCTATGCTTAGACTAGTTAATTGTTACATTGATCATTCTTATCATGTGTACGGATTATGGTATTGATTGAGTATTGACTCAAAGTTGAGGTTGGTATTGTGGAACCAAATGTTGAAGTAAGACTTGTTCTTGTTATTTCTATCTCCCTGTTGTTATTATTCATTATTTTGGTGAGAGAGAGTGTTAATGCATGAAGGGTAATTTCGTGCCATGCTTTGTGAGTGTTAATGCACGAAGGGTGATGTCGTGCCATATTTTATGAGTGTTAATTCACGAAGGGCAATGTTGTACCATATTTTGTGAGTGTTAATGCACGAAGGGTGATGCCATGCCATATTTTGTGAGTGTTAATGTACGAAGGGTGATTCCGTGCCATATTGTGAGTGCACGAAGGGTGATGCCGTGCCATATTATGAGAGAGTTAATGCACAAAAGGTGATGCCATGCCATTTTTGTTGATTCATATGGTAAGGTTGAGAGTAAAAGCACGAAGGGTGATGCCGTGCATTTTCTTTTACTTTGATTATTTGTCCCTACTAGTTCAAAGTATATCGGTTGATCAAAGTTCTTATTATTGTTGTGTTCCTTTATCTTGTGATCTCCTCAACATGTTTCCCTCCAAATATTACTTGTCTTGTCTCTTTTATGGTTGTTATTGGTCTATATATTGTTATATTGCATAGGTTTAATTGTAGGTGTCCTGTCTTAACCTCGTCACTACTTTATCGAGGTTAGACTCGACACTTACCAGTACATGGGGTCGGTTATACTGATACTGCACTTTATACTTTCTGTGCAGATTTTGGTACCGGTCCAAGCTAATCCTAAAGTTAGTTGCTGGCTTCATCTGATAGGAGACCCAAGGTAGATCTGCCGGAGTCCGCAAGTCCCCTTCTAGACATTTGATTTTGCTGTTTCTTTCATTTTGAAAACGATTGTATTTACTTTCAGACATTTACTTGTACTTAAATCTTAGAAGTTCGTGAATTTGAATCCAGATCCGGGTAGTAAATACATTGAGATTGTTATGAATTTTTGCTTTCATTTTTAACTCGATATAGTTTATTTGCTATTAATCACTAAAATGTTTAAGGATTGGCTTAATGACTCTCTAACATTGGTTTCCCTAGCAAGTGAAATGTTAGGTGCCATCATGGTCCCGACGGCGGGAATTCCTAGTCGTGACAAGTTGGTATCAAAGCACTAGGTTGCCTAAGTCTCACAATTTACGAACAGGCTAAGTAGAATATAGAGAATTGGTACGGAGAAGTTTGTACTTATCTCCTTGAGGCTACAGAGTTTTGGAACAATTACACTTTTATTCTTCTCTTTCGTGCGATTTTGATCTCTTAGTGCTAATCAAACTCGTCTACTCTTGTTCTCTCACAGATGGCAAGAACATATACCGCATCTTTAACTGATCGGCAGCCAGAGCCCAGTGGAAGCTCCCACGAGGGGCAGAGGCTGAGGCCGTGCTAGAGGCCGAGGCAGGGGCAGGGGCAGGGCTCAGCCTAGAGCTTGAGCAGCAACACCAGTGGTGGATCCTCAGGTAGAGTTTTATGAGGAGGCTCCAACCCAGACCGTTCCAACACGACCAGCTCATGTCCCAAAGGGATTCATCGCCACCCCGGTACTTCAGGATGCTTTGGTCCATTTGGTGGGCCTCATAGAGAGTGTATCCCAAACTGGCACCTTTCCCATAGCACCTGCCGTCTCTCAGGCTGGAGGAGGATCAAATATTCCTTCTACTCAAACTTCGGAGCAGATGGCTCCCCAGTACCAGACTTCAGTAGCTCTGCCAGTTGGAGTGGTTCAATAGGTTGTTGTGGCACATGCCAATGGTGGATCAGCTATGTCTTCTGGGAGCTTATTGAGATTGAAAAAGTTCACCAAGCTCTTACCATTTTATTACATTAGGGCACCTTTTGAGGACCCACATGATTATCTTGACCGCTGCTATGAGGTGATGCAGAACATAGGGATAGTAGAGACCAATGTGGTCGATTTGCTGTGTTTTAGATGATAGGGTCTGCCAAGAGATGGTGGAATAATTTTGTGTTTACCAGACTAGTTGGATCGCCTGCTTTCACTTGTGACCAGTTCTCTTAGATATTTCTTGAGAAGTTCCTTCATGTTACCCTGAGTGAGGACTATTACAGGAAATTCGAGCGTCTCCAATAGGGCAGTATGACCGTTACTTAGTACGAGACCCATTTTATAGATTTGGCCCGTCATGCTCTTCTTCTACTTCCTATCGAGAGAGAGAGGGTGAGGAGGTTTATCGAGGGACTTTTGGTAGAGGCCATTCTTCCAGGCATTTCCATTCAACACTCCAGGCATCCCACGTTGCCTCAGATGGTCCTGGCCCTCAGATGCATTATTTCGACCAGCTAGCCGACAGTGCACCACTAGCTCCTATTAGTGCACCTCCGCTCCAGAGTTTTCAGGGTGGTTACTCAGGTCGATAGGGTCAATTTCAGGTCTAGCAGTCACAACAGTCGATATCTTGTTATAGTTGTGGTGATCCGAGGCATATTGCTTGATTTTGCCCTTGTGCATCGAGCAGTTCTTAGTATTAGGGTTCTTGTGCATCGAGCAGTTCAAGTTTTAACAAGGGAATATTTTTTTTTTAAGT
>MU756436.1:34662-53148 GCA_026770625.1 Nicotiana glauca | reverse complement strand
TTTGTTGATAATGTTTAGTCGTATCAGTAGTTGTGATTCTGAAATCATTGACAGTAATTAGTTATTAGAATTTTTGATTAATAGTAAATAGACTTTGACAATTTTCGATATTATTTCTGTGTTGATTGTTTTAAGATTGATATTAATTAGAAATTAGGGTTTAATAGAATTAATGGTTAAATTTTTGATTGGTTTCTAGAATTTTTTCGATTCTGATTATCATTAGTTCTTAAATTGATTCTGAAAATTGATTAGAAATAATTTTGTTTTGATATTAGTTTGTTATTAGAATTGAATTGTTAGTTTAGTTTAAATCGATTGGTTGTAGTTGTTTCTGAAATTAATCAAGTTTAATGGGGGTAAAAGGGTAAAAGGACAGTAGGGTTATTTGGTAAATACGACTTGAATTCAGGGTTGTTTTGGGTACATAAAATGGTTTAGAGGTAATAAATCTTAGGAGTTAGGGGTAGTATGGGCAACATGAAAGGGCAGTTCAGTGAATATTAAATAGAAGTGGGGGGCAAAAGGGGAAACACAGTATAATAGAACATTCTAGATAGGGGAACAGGGGTATTTCTGCATTAATAAGGGGGTAATAATCGATTATTTTAAAAGAATAGGGTTACAATTGAAATAAAAGGGGGACTAATGGGTACTTTCAGAGGTTTTGAATTTCCCTCCCTTCAAACTCTATAAATAGGCCTCCATTGACCTCTTTAAATAAGTTTGGCAAATCTGAAATCTACTTAAACATTTTCTGCTATTTTCGATCTCAATTCTCACAAGCCATCATTTCAAAACTCCAAAAAAACATCAAAAATAGTTCAAACTCCTACTGTTACATTGGTTCTTAAAGTAATCTGAAGGTTATTTGGATCTGATTGTCAAGCATGATAGAAAATTGAATAGTATCATTCAAGTGTAGGTTTTCTGTTGATTTGTTACTTCTGTTGGTTTGAATCTGGTGTGTTGAAGCTGTATCTGTGGTTAAATGTTGTTGAGCTCCTATTGATGATCCTTATTTCTGATTTTTCAACTTAGAATCTCATTGATCTCCTTCTATTTCTAGGTACACCTCTATTACCTGTCGATGTAATTCAAGTCGACGAAGATAGAATAAAATGTTTATGTGCTATTTCAGTGTTTTTTTTTTACTCTATATTTGATCTGATCTATGTAGAAATCCTTGTATTCATTAGGATTAGTCTAATATGTAATTGAATTGTGTGGACTTGGACTGATTTAAAATTTCAGAACATTTCAGACATCATTAGCGTCTGATTATTATTATATATTTTTTAGACATTTGAAATACTTAGGATTTTGTTATAATGAAAGGCGGAATTAGGTTTGAATTTCAATGATATTAATATCTTATAGATATTAGAATTTAAAGCACTAAGTGATATAATTGTTAGATCTAGAACACTTTTAAGTCATTAGTCTAGATATGAATATTCTGAAATTAGTGTTTGTGATTTATATTGTTTAATTTCTGTTATAGAAGTAATATTGATTAATTGACAAGTAAAACGAACATTTTCATATGCTTTAACTTTTAGCGTGTATCAGCATTTCAATAATCAAATTCTACAATTTTGAGTACGTTAGAATTCTCTATTGATCAAAATTTTAAAAGAGATAGTTTAGTATAATTGTTTAATAACAGGATCAATTAATTAGGACTTAGTGAAATATTAAATATAAAGTACACATTTAAAATATTTGTATCGATCAGTTCCTTGTAATAAACTAGTAGTTTTGATAATACAGTAGATCTTTTATGAAAATTAATAATTATACACAGTTAGATTAATTTGAATCAATTTTTATGTTATTTGACCAGTATTTGGGCTTAGATCAATACTAAGATATGGCCAGTCCATTTATGGGTAACATAGGGCCCCAAAACTTTCATGGATGGCCCAGATCATTTCCTATCTCGTGTCCACTTGGGCATTGGCCCAGTTTATAACTGGTTTGCATTGTAATTATTTGGATCAGCAGTTTTCTTAAAATGGTTGTGTTCAAGACCCAGTTATATGAAGATATAAAAATCGTATCAATTCATAGACTCTAAATCAAATAGTTTTTTTTAAATAATTAACTAGTATTTTATTATTCATTTTAGAGACAAAAACTAATAGAAAATATAGTATACTTTAAGATTACCCTTTCAATAATAAAAATGAGACGAGCCTCGCCAAATCAAATATACAATTGCGGGGCCCTCCATAATTGCTTACTAAAATACTTAGTATCCGGAAGAGGTCGTTTAGTGAATTTTAAGGCCTTCCCAAAAGACATAACACGTTAGACGCTTTAGGGGCGATTTATAATAATAATACTTTCTTAAATACGGGTGCACATTTATATGAACCAAATCCAAATCTCAATGAAGTCGAAATGTGTTAAAGGCCACAGGCGTACTGGTACGGTATGGTCCGAAATACATTTTCACAACGTTGCAAATTCTTGTAAAAATTCAACAATAAAAGTGAGTTATTAATAAAGGCACATAAAAATAGAATATCTATGGAAATCAGATAAAATCAAATACAACAGTTGAGCGACCGTGCTAGAACCACGGAATTCGGGAGTGCCTAACACCTTTTCCCGGGTTAACAGAATTCCTTATCCGGATTTCTGATTCGCGGACTGTTAACAGAGTCATATTTTCTCGGTTCGAGATTCAACCGGTGACTTGGGACACTATTAATTTCCTAAGTGGCGACTCTGAATAAATAAATAAATAAATCACATTCCGACTGTCCCTTAATTGGAAAAACTCCTTTATTACGCCTTTCACGTGGTATATTAAAACTTTCGATACAAAGGAGGTGTGACAAAGTGAAGAAAAAGACGAGAGGTGACAGGCCTTAAGACAACAAAAGAGTATAGGCCATAAAGTCATATCCTTATTTCGAGAAATAAGTTCATGACTCCAACGCAACTACCAGAAGGAAAATTAGACCCCAAAATAACAGAATTCGGTATGGGCTGGTGAACAAGATAAACTAAACATGAATCAGGGATTAAGAGATTTGATAATGGTTGACATTGTGAGAATTTCATACTGCATTGATAATAGAATGGACAACAGAATAATATTCAAAAGGAATTCAGAAAAAGTTCATTCAAGAAGACGTTTCCCTAAAGCAAGTAATGTGAGCAAAGTTAAGCTTAAGGGACTATGTATGCCAGTTACACTAGGTGTCACCCTCATAAGTAAGGAATTTTGTTGTCCTTGGTACTGAAGGATTACCGCAAGGTGAGTAAGGGTCATCAATGATGTGAAAAGATGCCAAAGATGAAGAGGTAAAACATCTATACGTAGATTATCGTAGCACTAAATCTTAGTACTCCCCTAAAGGGGGGATATGGAGTGATATGGCATTAATTCAAAATTAAGAGGTTCTAATAACTATGGAATGGCAAAGGAAGAATGCGATAATAAAATGAGAAAGGAATGAGATTGTACTTATTCGAATCCTACAGATATGCTACGATTCTAGAGCATTATGCGAGCACGATGTCAAGGAAAAGAAGTAAAGGTTCCTGCCGGGGATAATATTGATAGATAAGGAGCTAGTGTGATACATAAGTTAAGACAAAGGAAATAACCCAAGAAAGATTACGTGAATATTGATATGATAATGGGCTAACGAGTAGTTAGTAATTGATTCAGGAAGAGCCTAGTTATGGCTAAACAGGAGGTTACAGACGAGTCAGTAGATCATGCAAGATAAACATAGTAAAACCCAATATAGTGAATTCAGCCTCGCAGTAACGTCATTGTTATACTTGAGAAATATTCAGATAGGAGTTGGGGTAGTTAAAGGTACTGTATGAATATTATAGGAATAAAAGAGAGTGCCACTGGGAAGACAGTCAAAATATCAGTTCAGAAACAACCCTACAAGCACAAGGGCGTGGAAGTAAGTAATTATGGCTAATTATAGGCAAGGAAGGACATCAAAAGGTTTGTTAAATATACAACTTAGTAAGCTCACAGCTTTACAAGAGTCAGAGGATCCTCCCAAAGTATTACAATGAAAGACTAGCTAGGAAAGTAAGAAAGAAGGCTTCAACTTAAGCTCAGATACCTAAAAAGGAAATGGTGTTATAACAACAGTCTCACAACAACGTTGTATGTACTTCATAAGAAAGTGGCATCTATGGAATTCTAATATGTGTGGGCACTAATATAATTTAAGTACGCACGCAACAAGGGACAGAAAGACTAGGAAAAATTGCCTCTGTTTAAAGGAAGTTGAGACGGAATGAAAGGAATTATTTGATCAATGATCCAAAGTTAGTTACGTTATGAACGCACTTAAGATTTCGGAGTATTATCCATGCAGCACATATGTTGACAATCATACAGCCGTAGGAGACTCCAGTATAATTTAAAAGAAAGAATTGAGTCGAGGTCATAGACAAAGGATTGAATTGTTAGAAGATTGTATCTTGGATTGTAACGACCCGACCGGTCGTTTTGAGTACTAGCGCTCCATTCAGAAGTCGGAGGCCATGAACAGCTTCATTTCAGGTATTATGACTTGTATGCGTGGTCGGAATTGAATTTCGAGAAGTACGGAGTTGAATTGGGAAGAGAAGTCTCATTTCGGAAGCTTAAAGCTGAAGGAATGAGCTAGAATTGGAATTTTGAGTAAACGACCTTGGAATCGAGATCTAAAGGTTCCAGCAGGTTTGTATGATGATTTTGGACTTGGGCGTATGCCCGGATTGGGTTTTGGATAACCCGGGAGCATTTTGGCGTCTATTGTGGAAGTTGGCATTTTAGAAGAAATTTCATAAGTTTGGCTTGAAGAGCATTTCAGTGTTATCAAAGTCCGTTTATTCTGAGACTATGAATAACTCCGTATAGTGATTCTGGAGTTGGGGTCACGATCGGAGGTGAATTCGGAGGTCCATAGACCATTTTGAAGCCATTTGGCTAAAGATAGAAAGTTAAAGGTTTTTGGAAAGTTTGATTGGGGGTTGACTTTTTGATATATGGGTCGGAATAAAATTCCGAAAGTTGGAGTAGGTCCGTAATGTCAAATATGACTTGTGTGCAAAATTTGAAGTCAATCGGATGTGATTTGATCGGTCTAAACATCGGAAATAGAAGTTGGAAATTTCAAAGTTCATAACGCTTGAATTGAGGTGTAATTCATGATTTCAGCTTATTTGATGTGATTTGAGGCCTCGAGCAAGTCCGTAATGTATTTTGGGATTGGTTAGTAGGTTTGGTTGAGGTACCGAGGGCCTCGGGTGGATTCCGGATGGTTAACGGATCAATTTTTGCCTTGAGATAGTGGCTGGTTGCTGGTATTAGTGCAGCAGGGATTTACTCTATGTGATCGCAATAGAGGGGATGCGATCGCATAGAGCAAATGTTGAGGGGCTGGAATTTTGCCTATGTGATTGCAATAGGCATGATGCGATCGCAGAAGAGGAGTTCTGTGGCCTATGCAAGCGCATGGTATTGGTATGCGAACGCATTGAAGGATTTTTGGGAGGCAGCCAAGTTGCTCTATGCGATCGCAAGGCTTTGTATGCGATCGCATAGAAGGTTTTCTGGGCAGTGTTGTTTTAAAATCCGATTTTGGCTCATTTCATTTCATTTTTTTCCCATGGGAGCGATTTTTGGAGCAACTTTTGAGCATCATTTTCGTCATCAAGCGTAGGGTAAGTGATTTCTACTGGTTTTGTGTTAAATACAAGTTTATACATAGAATTAATCATGGAAATTAGAGTAAATATTGAGGTTTTGGTTGAAAACCTAGAAAATTATAACCTTGGATTTTAGCCACGATTTTGAGTATGGAATTAGGAGAAAATCATATATTTGTGTTCCTGAGGTCATGGGTAAACTTTGTCTTCGAGAAATTTTGGATTCCGGGCATGTGGGTCCGAGGGCATTTTGGTCAACTTTTCATCCGGGGTTAGGAATTGTTATAAATTGAGTTGTAAAGTATAGTTGAGCATATATTGATGGATTTGTGTGATCATTGGCTAGTTTTGGTACGTTGTGCGTTGGTTCAAGCCTTCGGAAGGATGTGGAATGTCGGTTGCGAGTCTTCGGAGCAAGGTGAGTCTCCTTTGTAATTCTGTGAGGGGTAAATTACCCTATAGGTGAGTTAAATTGATTATGTGCTCCTAGTTGTGGGGGCTACTTGCGCGCGAGGTGACGAGAGTCCGTGCGTAGCTACTATTATGCTATTGTCCGGTTAGTTTAGGACCCAAAAGTATGCTTTATGTGGAATAAATGTGAAATCATTGATAGCTCAGATTGCTTAAATCACCTTAAATTAATAATTGGATTTTCTAAAGACTTAAGTTTCGTTTTTCTCAAATTTATAAAAGAGAATTGACTTCTTCCTGGATATTTGCTCCACGTTGACTTCATGACTGACTATCTGTCTGTGTGTGTTTATTTTGGAACGGGTCGAACACCTCGGCAGATTAATAGATGCATCTATAGGCGCGTCGTCGACCCTCGGCAAGTGCACATTTATTTCGGTTGGATCGGCCCGTCGCCTCGGTATGATTTGCGCATGCCTGTGTTGCTGCCTGAACTTAATTACGTTATTATTGCCCTTTTGTGGCTTAACCATATTTGGATTATGTTTTAAAGAGAAATTCGGGAAATTTTCCTATGAAAGAACTGCGTGTTTATTTGTTTCCTCTATTTGATTAGAATCATGTCTATAAAGAATAAATCCACGTATTAATATGTGTAATGAGGATAAATGATCATTGGACCATTAGAGTGAGTCAAAGTTGGCTATCTCGTCTCTACCCCTTCGGGATTAGGCGGGACACTCACTAAGTACACGTTGATTACGTACTCATACTACACTTCTGTATATTTTTTTTGCACATGTATATATACAGCTCTAGCAGCCTACTGGGCGCAGCAGCAAGGACGATTTGGGACTAGGTGAGTTGCAGTATTCGAGGCGGCCCGCAGCTTTTAAAGTCCCTTCTAGCAATTGTATTTCTTTCCTGTCCATTGTATTCCGGACGGATGTTATGTTGTATTTTATTTCTCTTATCAGTAGTCGCTCATGTACTTGTGACACCGGATTTCTGGGAGGGTTTACAACGGACTTGTTCTATTTATTATCATTTAAATTTGAATTCTAGTAATGAACTCTTATTTATAAAAATTGGAAGGAAAAACCTTGGATTTTTTTTTTTTGTATTAAAAGAGGAATTAATTGAGGAGTTAGTTGGCTGGCCTGACAGAGGTGTCCGTCGCCACCACGACCCTTAGTGGATTTTGGGTCGTGACATGGATATTCCATAGCGTCCATGAAGGGATAAAACAATAACTAAGGCCATGAGCCGCAGATCAAAAGATAGCTTAAGCCTACATAAAGGTTGATTAGAGGGAAGAGGAAACTAAGGAGTTACATCAACAAATAAATTAGGATTCTGATTATTGGACCCAGAAAATTATAGAAATCATGACTGAGGACATTACAGAATCACTCTTAATATCATATGTGCAAGAGTGATAGTATAGTAGCTATATTCTATAACGGCTCTACGATAAAGCCAGTTAGAAAAGTACCAGCCTTATAAGAAGTCTGTATGAAGCTCTCACCGGATTGTGCATACACCATAGGTGCAAGTATTATAATAGAATTTCAAGTCGCGAATATGAATTATACCTATGTGTAAAGGAGGTCATGAAGGAGATAAAATAGGTGATGTGAAATTTTAAGGTAAGTAAGGTAAAAGTGAACAACGTACGAGATATTCAGATGTAGAATGTTGGGAATAGTCCATACCTCGGATAAAAGGCTAGAAGCGCGGGGATTCAGTATCCAGGAACAATAGCGACATCATCAGCAGTATATCTTCCAACCTATGATTTTTAGGTGCCGACAGATCAGCCAAGAGAGTAAAGAAGAGTTAGAGATGATATGATGTGTCACTTGATATTCCAGAATAACATAAGGAAATCTATGGTACAAGCGAGTTAAAGGAAGGTTGAGAATAGTTTAAATAGATACATATAGGTCGCAAGCCAAAGTATAGTAAAGGACAAGGTTTTATGACAGGAGTAAGGATGTGAAAGGGCGAATGAGAAGATGAAGAGAATGGATAAGCCCTCGGGATTAAGCCCATGAAAAAAAGAGAGCTAATAGTTTTTATAAGTTATAGAAAGTTCAGTATAGCCGGAATGAATTCAAAGGAATCCAAGACTAATAGCATCTAGAAGAAATGGAATGCTGCCCTGGTAGTGGAATGAGGGTACGATTGTGATAAGATAAAGGATGATGTTTGGGCATTCGATTGAGTAATGACTTTAAGAGGATTTCATGAATTATACGGGATTAAAATACCTATGTAAGGCGAGTCATATTGGGATGCTATAGTATACGATTATGGATGTATAGTATCGCCCCTGGTGAATCAATCTAATTACTCCAGATGTCCCCGATGAGACATGAGCTATTGAGCCTTAGCGGCTGTAATACATAAGAGATCAAGTTATCAGCAGTAGATGATAGATCAATATTAAGGTAAATCAACATTGGATGGACAAAAGTCACAAAGTATGAGGTGAGATAAGGTTGTCATTCTTAAGATGAACAATAATGAGGAAGCATTAAAGGACATAGATTTATACATATGGGATAAGCAACAAACGTAACCTGGAGTTTGGTAGCAGACCTCAGTAACGATAAATAAAGGTAAGAGTTATGATATTTTATAACCTACTTAGATGCAGTAAAGTCATGCGGATAGATAATCGGACCTATGAAATAAGATATAGTAATATTCGTAAGATCGCTAAAGTACCGAGCGAAGAAATTCAGTATACTTATAGAAGCCTAGAGGGACATCTTATTAAGCTCTATATATGGTTACAAAGTAAGGCCTAGAGATTGGCTAAAATCTATAGTAAAAAGGAAAGAAGAGTCGCATAGGCGCACTTACAAAGTCAGAGTCGTACAGGCTACATGATAAAAGATAGCAACAGTTACAAGATCAAAAGAATTTCGACGACAAGTTGTGGTGCGAAAAAGAGGCCTAAAGGGATAAATGCCCTGGCCTTTGGGATTCATTCACAGAACAACTGCCTAGATGGCAAGAGGGGTATCAAAGTATTCATAAGAGCTATGGGTTATGAGAGTGATAAGTGCATCAGTCAACATTCGAGGACGAATGTTCCAAAAGGGGGAAATATGTTACACCCTATATTTTCATACGTGGAAGTACGCCATAAATAAATTGATGGAAGCTCGAAAAATGAGATGTCACATCCCGCATTTTCGTACGTTAAAGTTTTGTCGTAAGTTAACCGACGTAAGTTTGGGAATGAGAATATTTTGAGATTAAAAGTATTATGCTATTTCAAGCGAGTGATAAGTAAATTTGTGAAGGTGAGAGGGTAAGAAAATCGATGAAAATGAATTTCATCGAAGTTTGGCACTTGAGATAAAATACGGTTCAGACTATAAATACTCGGTATTTATGGACTAGTGACATACAATGTATCACATAACCATAATAATAAGGTGCATAAAGTATGTTAAAAGTGAGTAGTATTCTAATTAATTTTAGATAAATCTTAAGTAAGTGGGTAATTGGTTAATTATTAATTAGATGGAGATTAACAAGTTAATTAGCAGATTAGTGGATAATTAACTAGAATTGTGGATAAGCTTAAATGCCAAAACGTGGCAGCAAGGTGAAGCAATTAAATGAGTCATTATTCACAAAGAAAGGTGGCATGCTAAATGTCACATACTAAAGACTAAATCCTTCTACGTGTAAAGACTTAAACAAGTGGCATTTTGGCTTCTTTGGACATTAGATATTCAAGTAGTAATCTGATAATGATTTCTTATTGAAAAGGTTACAAACAAAGAAGAAACATCTACAAGAATTCCAACGTTAGCAACCAAAATGCCAATGAGATTTCTTAGCACCTTAGCAACGTGAGATTTTGCGATTCTAAGGGAGCATGATGCAACCTTTTTCAAGAATATCATATAGATTTTTCTCTACTCCAAGTATATTAAGGCTAAGCTTTTACTTTATTTTGCATGATCCCATAATTACACAAGTTTGATAACGAGGCATAAAAAAAAATTTATGTCCCAAAATTTACGTATATTTTCCTAGTCTTGTAAGTACAATATTCAATTGAGTATTTCCTTCTTCTAGTCAAGAGAGCAGAGAGTCTATATATACAGTATTATAGTATTTCCATTACCATCGAGCTATAATCGATGGGCAGGCCCTTATTGGGCAACCTCTGATGAGATGGTAAGATATATACCGAGCCTATTGTGGCCGAGCACCTATGAGCGAGCCCAGTTGGTCGAGATATAGAGACTAGTATGGTCGAGCACCTATGAGCGAGCCTACTACAGCAGAGCAACTATATATATATATATATATATATATATCGAGCCTTATAAGGCCAGCCACAATACAATTATGTTGAGATGTATAGCTTGTAGTGATTGTATATTGTGCTATTTATGTAGTAGTGTTCTAGAAGGTTAGTTAAGTGAGCTATGTGACAGTTGTACTATTAGCTAGTTGGCCATATTAAAGTTAGTGGAGGTTAGAATTAATAGTATATAAACAGGCTTGTACATATCATTTCTTAAGATTGAGTTTCTGTTAATAAGAAAAAGATATTTTCCCTTCCAGCTCCTTCTCTCTCTATCTAGAAGATTCCATTCAGTAAGCTTCGATCAGTCATCAATGGCAGATCTAGGGCTCATTTTAACATGGTATCAGAGCTTGATTTTCTGCGATTCGAGCTGATGAGTCTCTAAATTCTTCAAATTCCTTTTTAATTCTTCATTTCTCCTTCTTCTTCGTTGTGTTCTTCTCACTCCTTTTCTAACCCTAATTTCTCCTCTGGTCTTTTTTTTTGGTCAAAATGGTCATCGATAGTCCTCAAAGTACAGTTGAAACATCACATGCAAACAATCAATTTCTTGATTGTAATGATCCACTGTATGTTCATCCATCCGATACACCTGGTGTTTCACTTGTTTCGCAATTGTTGATAGGGACAGAAAATTATTCAGAATGGAGTTGATCTATGAAGATGTCATTGTTAGTAAAGAATAAGATCAGCTTTATCAATGGAACCTGTGTGCGAGAGGATTATAAGAAAGATATATTTCAACTTCACCAGCGGGAGAGGTGCAATGCAATAGTACAATTGTGGATTATGAGCTCTGTTGCAAAGGAATTGAGGCAAGGAATTGTGTTTTCGTCAAATGCTAAAAAGGTTTGGGAAGCCCTAGAAAATCATTTTGATAAGGTAAATGTTTCTAAGATTTACCACATGAACAAGGAAATCAGTTGTTTAACTCAAGGAATTTCTAGTATGTCCGTCTATTTCTCAAAGTTAAATGACCTATGGGACGAATTTGAATCAATTATCCCTTTCCCCGATCGTGACTGTGAAAAATCAAAGACTTCTATTGAATTTATGCATACACAAAAGCTTGTGAAGTTCTTAATGGAGTTAAACGAAACCTATGCACCACAGAGGAGTCAAATTCTGATGATGCACCCTACACCCTCACTCGACTAGGCATATTTGATGCTTATTCAGGAGGAAAGTCAGAGAATGAGTAGTGGACTCATGACACATAATGGCATTCTAGATAATACGCCTGTGGAAATGGAAAATAGTCACTTAATTGCAACTAAAGCTGGCATGAGGCCAAGGAAGAATTTTAATCTACAATGTGATTATCGCAAGATGAGGGGACATCTAAGGGACTCCTGTTACAAACTCATAGGATACCCCCCAGGCTTCAAATTCAACAATAAAAAGAAGCGAGTGAATGACAATTCTACTGCACTTGCACATAATGTGACTGTCAAGGAAGAGATGCAGAATGTTCCTCTAGGAAATGTGGTTTCGCCTAACATGTGGTTCCCAAATGCTCCTACATTCACTGCTGAACAGTATCAGCAAATTCTAAAAATGTTTAGCAAGGAAAAAGAATCAGAATTGATGGCCAATATGGCAGGTAAGTCGAATACTGATCACGATAGTTGGATTATTGATACTGGGGCTTCAAGTTATATGGCTTCTTCCTTGAATCTATTATCTAGTCATACACCTACACCCACTTTTAAGTCTGGCTCAGTGCATTTTTCTAATAGATATAGTACTAAAATCACTCACATAGACACTTGTAATCTGCCTAACTCAGAAATAATATATAATGTTCTTTATGTACCTCAATTCCAATATAATCTTTTATCTGTTTCCAAATACACACAAGAATTAAACAGCTCAGTTCACATTCTCAACCCTTTAACACATGTTGTTGGTTCCTCTAACTCTACCTGTCTGTCTACCTCTGTTCAGAATAAATCAAGGGTTCTGTGACATCAAAGGCTTGGTCATGCACCCTATTTAGTCTTACAGAAAATACCTACCTTAAATAAATTTTTGTTAAAAATAGATTCTTGTGATTGTATTGTCTGTCCTTTAGTTAAACAAACAAGATTGCCTTTTTCTATTAGTACTTCTAATTCTACTTCTGCTTTTGAACTTGTTCATATGGACATTTAGGGTCCTTATCGAGTGCGTACCTTCAATGGCTTCAGATATTTTCTTACTCTTGTTGATGACTATACAAGAATGACTTGGATTTACCTTTTGAGAAAGAGTGATGTGTATGTTATCTTGAATGACTTTCTTAACCTTTTAAACAATCAGTTCTCCACCACTATAAAAATCGTCAGACCAGACAATGGCTATGAATTCTTCAATACTTTTTGTTATAACCTCTTCAAATCCATGGGTATCATATATCAAAGCAGTTGTATCTATACTCCACAGTAAAATGGAGTCATGAAGAGAAAGCATAGACACTTACTTGAAGTGAGTAGAGCCTTGAGATTCCAGGCTCATATTCCTCTAAAATTTTGGGGTGATTGCATCTTGACTGCAGCATATGTCATAAACAGACTTCCTAGTGTTGTGTTGCATGAAAAATATCCTTACGAGATGTTTCATGGTTGTCCTCCTGCTTTGATCATTTAAGGACTTTAGGATATCTATGTTATGTCAAAAAACTAAATTTCAGTGATAAATTCACTCTAAAATCAATACCATGAGTGTTCATAGGATATGCTCTTACTAAAAAAGGTTACAATGTCTATGGCAATGAAGCTGACAAATTCATAGTTAGTCGAGATGTCATCTTTAAAGAGGATGTCTTTCCATTCAAATTTCCTCGAAATTACTTCCTTTGTAGACCTGATATTAGTCCTATTTTCTCAGACTCTTCTTACTTCCCTTCCTATTCTCTTGTTAGACCTGACTCAATTGTTTCACCTCCTACCTATATTGAATCCACTCCTAGTCAACCATTTTCTCCTATATTATCGGATCCTCCTTCCTTACCAGAAGGCACATCACCTACTCCTCTTCCAGAAGTAGTTCAATCTACAACACCTACTTCTTCACCTTCTGTTGCTTTGAATCCAACTACAACTCCTCCTAGGAGATCTAGTAGGACCACTAAGTCTTCTATTTGATTGACAGACTATGTCCATCCTCCGTTACCATCAACCATTGTTCCTACTACCTCTTGCCCTCTTCAACACTTTGTATCTTGTTCCCATCTTCCCACTCAATTTTAGTCTTTCCTTGCTACCCTTTCTACTGATACAGAACCATCCTCTTACTCTCAAGCCATATGGATCAAGGCTATGAAGCTTGAGATTGAAGTTCTAGAAGATAACCATACTTGGGAAGTAGTTGACTTACCTAAAGGAAAGGTTCCAATAGGTTGTAAATGGGTCTATAAAATAAAGTACAATGCAGATGGATCTGTAGAAAGGTTAAAATCTAGACTTGTAGCTAAGGGGTACACTCAACAAAAAAGTTTAGACTTTCATAACACCTTCTTCCCTATAGCTAAGCTTACTACTGTTAGAACTGTAGTTGCAACTACTGCTCTTTAGAATTGGCCAATTTTCCAAATGGATGTTCATAATGCCTTTTTAAATGGGGATCTTGATGAGGAAGTATATATAACTCTACCCCAGGGATTTAGTCGCCAGGGGGAGACTAAAGTATGAAGGCTACTTAAATCCCTATATGGGTTGAAACAATCATCTAGATAATGGAACTTAAAATTGACCCAAGCTTTGTTGAAGGCCGATTTTAAGCAAAGCAAATATGATTATTCTCTCTTTACCAAAACTGTGAATGACAAATTTGTGTTGATACTTGTATATATAGATGACTTGCTTATTACAGGGAATGATTTGGAAGAAATTCAAATAGCAAAATCTGCACTGCACTAGAATTTTAAGTTGAAAGATCTGGGAGACTTCAGATATTTCTTGGGGATAGAATTTTCTAGATCAACTGAGGGTATTCTTATGTCCCAAAGGAAATATGCTTTAGAAATGATTTCAAATGGAGGATTGGCAGGTTCAAGGCCAAAAGAGACACCCATGGAGCAAAACCTCAAACTGACAAGTACTAAGTTTGATGGATGTCTGAAGACTGATGACAATGATGAACCTTTAGAGGATAAGGGAGATTTCAAAAACTGATTGGCAAGCTATTGTACCTAACAATAACAAGGCCAGATATTGCATATGCATTTCAACATCTAAGCCAATTTATGTTCACCTAAGAAATCACATTATAGGCAGTAGGGGTGGACATAAATTCCGAAAAACTAAATTCCGAACCTGACCGAATTAATTCGGTATTTCAGTTTTTGATTTTTACGGTATTTCGGTACTGAATTTTAGGTATTTTGGTATAACGATTCGGTCCTCGATATTAAGATCTTGACAATTCAATATACCGAAATATCGAAAATTTAAAGATCATGTAGAAGACTAGGACTGCCCAGCCCCAGCCCAAGTGTTGACCCAAAAGCCAAAATTTTAATTTTTAGAGCCCAACCCAATAACCCAAAAGTCTTTCACTTGTCTAACCCTAATCCAAGTTCTAACATTCTAAGAAACCTAAGAGGGTGTTTGGCCAAGCTTATAAGCTGGTCAAACTGGCTTATAAGCACTTTTTGGCTTATCTACGTGTTTGGTAAAATTAAATGTGCTTATAAGTTAAGTGCTTATAAGCCAAAAGATATAAGTTGGTCTACCCCAACTTATCAAATTTCAGCTTATAAGCACTTTAAGTTTGACCAAAATATTTACTATTCTATCCCTAAAATACTTCTTTTTAGAACAAAACTCTTCGTATACCTAGTTCTCCGGCTGCTTATTGTTAATTTCGGCACTTTTATCCAAACATGTAACTACTTATTTTTTAAATCAGTTTCAGCACTTAAAAGTATTTTTCAGTTACATGTTTAAGACGAGCCTGGTATACCCAATTGATAAACCGAATACCGAAATAGCGAATCGAAATTCTTACGTACCGAACCGAATACCAAATGCCCATCCCTAATAGGCAACACTATATGTGGTTAGATACAAAAAGAATCAGCCAGGACTTGGGTTGCTAATGTCAAGCAAAAGTGAGCAAAAAATAGAAGCATATCGTGACTCGGATTGGGCTTGTTGTCCATGTCCAGAAAGTCAGTCCCTGGGTACTGCATCAAGCTCGGGAGTTCACTTTCCTCAAAAGCAAAGAAATAGAATACCATCTCTAGAAGCTCAGCAGAGGCCGAGTATAGGAGCATGGCACACATAGTTGCAGAGCTGGTTTGGTTAAGTGGTGACAACAAGGCTACCCTGCAGATTGTTGCAAATCCAATTTACCATGAAAGAACAAAGCATATAGAAATAGATTGTCATTTCATAAGAAAGAAGATTCAAGGAGGCTTAATCAAGACCTCATACATTCCCCGCCATGAGCAACCTGCAGATATCTTGACTAGGGCTTTGGGACACCAGCAACATGCTGTGCTACTATCCAAGTTGGAAATGAAAAATATTTTCTCATTCTCAACTTCAGGGGGAGTGCTGAGATGTATAGCTTGTAGTGATTGTACATTGTGCTATTTAAGTAGTAGTGTTCTAGAAGATTAGTTAAGTGAGCTATATGACAGTTACAAATCATTTCTTAAGATTGAGCTTCTGTTAATAAGAAAAAGATATTTTCCCTTCCAGCTCTTTCTCTCTCTATCTAGAAGATTCCATTCAGTAAGCCTCGATCACTCATCAACAGCAGACCTAGGGCTCATTTTAACAAATTAACAATAGTCCATGTGTGAATACCACCTTCTATATTGCTCGATAATGTATGCAGGTCTAGGTTGTTTTGATGCTTTCCATAGGTATGGGCGTATGGCTTTTGACGAATGTGGCTACCAAGAAAACATTCACGGTGGATGTCTATACAATTGAAATCTTTGATAGATTTGTTCAAATATACACATTTTGAACAAATCTATCAAAGATTTCAATTGTGTAGACATCCACCTTCCTGGTTTATTTTCCTAAATCAGTAATGGTGATGATCAGGTTGAAGCAATGGGTCAAGTCCTCCCTTTACTTCTTCAATTAACAGTAATACGGTTAATTATTTAACATCTCTTATGTTAGAGAAGCAATATCAAACATTTAAATTGAGGACTAAAATCAGAATAAAACAATAATACAGGAATCAAAAATGCTATTTGCCCTTAAAAAATTTCAGGGCCCCAAAATTTTGGGAGCCTAAAGTGAAGGCTTTACCAGCCTCCCCTTGAGCTGCCCTTGGGTTATGCCAATAGATTTGCTCTCCTGCATAGCTTGTTGCTTGCTACGTACTATATTTCTTCTGTACAATTTTCAAGAACAGGGGTCAAGTAAAACACTATACACTTATAAGGAGTATCTTCCCTTCTCAATTCCTTTTCTTTGGGGGTCCAATCAATGCAAATCCCTGTTTCTTCCAATGGTAATCATATTGCTAGTGTTCCTTCGCTTACTTGGTTCTCATCAGAAGAATCTAGAGGCTGAACTTTGCCTTTATTCACCACACGAGAAAATCCATAGCCTAGAGAACTTCCACTAGTTTCACATAGCTGCAAAACAAGATCCAGTGAGCTGCATAAAACATCTAACAAAATCTGAACTATGAAACCTCGTACAACATTCCAAAAGCTAAGACAAGTAGTGCAATTATAATTTACCTCAGTAAGCTCAGAGAGGTGGCGGGACCTAAACTCGTTGATTGTTGCCGCTATCTCTGACATTGGCAGCTTAGCCTAGAAGACACAATGTATACTCATAATTTTATTTGCTTCACAAGGGTTATAGATCGCCAAAACCAAACTACAAGGAGGTCGAGATGCAAAATGCAGTGGGCAGATAGATTATTGCATCAGAAGATCCAACAATTGGTCCTTCCCGTCAAGAATGTTAAAGTATACAGTAGAACAAATCTCTATCCAATCATAAATTATGATACGCATTTCAGCTTTCAGGTATATCATTTTCTAACAAAAAGTTCGAAAAAATCACTCTAATTTAATATTTTAGGGAGGGGATTGTGGGCAATTATGCAGTTGTGAAGTGCTTTAAAATCACTGTATCACATAAAGAGGTAATAGGCCACTGAATTTGTATGAAACCTTGAGAAAGCCATATGCTATAACATTCTGAAGGACTAGTGCAGAATGATACACGTTGATAAGCTATTGAATCATCATCCATATCACTCTACAGCATTGGGACGAAACTTCTCAAATTAGAATTTGGTTATACTGATTACTTACCAGCTCATAACTAGCTACATAACAGAATATCTAGGGTTGCTTATCAAATCTACTTACTTGTGCAAGGACAGCAGCGGCCAACTGCAGGCTTGGTTCCAAGGTCTCAGGCACAACCTGTAAAAGTTTTATCCACCTCAGTCAATGCATTGTTCATCATTTATCCAACTATCAAATGTGCAACTATTTCCTCTTTTATGCATGATAAGTTACAACTACAAAATTTTACCATAGTACAACATAATACACCAGCAATAAACAAAATTTTCAAGACTCAGAATCCAAATGTTATCAAGAGATATATAGAATCCCAAGTGAAAAAAATATGAACAAGTTTCCAACGAAAAGATCAATAGCAGAAATTAGAATAAGAAAGATACCGCTGTTGCTCCAGCCTTTTCTAGATTGAGGCCATGATCCACATCATGAGCACGTACAAATGTTTTCACATTGGGAAAGTACTTGCTCAAGGCCCAAACAGTTCTGTAATTTGCACCGGGAGTATCTAATGTTATTGCAGCAGCACATGCTCTTTCAGCTCCAACTTTATGTAGAACCTAGTAATCGGAGCACAGAATGTCAAAATAAAATACCCGAAATGATAATCTTAAGTTCAGGAATTTGCTTTACTTCTCGGCTACCAGCATCACCAAAGTATACAGGAAGGTCAAGTGCACGACCAACTGCAACACGTTCACTGCATTTATAATAGAAACATCTATTAAGACGAGCCTGATAACAATTGGAAAATTTAAGTGAAAGCAACATTTCCTGC
>MU756436.1:20234-32470 GCA_026770625.1 Nicotiana glauca | reverse complement strand
CCTCCCCCCAACCCAAACAAAGAAACCTTTCTTTAGATGCAGTAATCAAGTTAATACTTGTTGATGCTCTTATAATCAACTGCTGAAAATCAAAGTACTCTAGAGCAATATGATGATAGTCAAGATCCAATTACAATCAAAGATCCAGCATATAGAAACTCTAGTACCCTTTATGTTTTTTGAGAAATTCAGGTAACCATGTCTATACATAAGATACTGCATACAGCCACACAATCCCTCCAAGTAGTTAAGAGTACTATGGAGAGCAACATTACAAGCTTTGGTTGGGAACCAACTTTGATTCTAATTCATATCTGATATGCTATGTTGCTTGGACTCGGGTGTGGGTATCCAATCCGGGCGCGGATCCAAAGATGGATCCTTCATAATCTAAATTTTAAGATTCAGTGATACGGGATCCAGATACGGATACGGATGCGGGGATTCGGCAAAAAATAATTCAAAATTTTAAAGATAGATTTATAAAAATATCCTAGATTATCTGGTGTGGGGATCCAGATACGGATACACATTTCACGGATACGGGTCGACTATTGAAGTTATGCCATTTCCCATGTCTGCAAATTTGCACTAACTTTTATCTTGAGAAATCAAAGTCCCATTTTTTTCTTCAAACTTGTCCATGGATTGTGGTCAAAGTATCCGATGTCGGGTTGACCACATCCGGTACGAATCTCACACCCTTACCCTTACTAGTGTCATATAGACACGGGTGCGGCGCTGAAATGAGGAGTCCGCGCAACATATCTGATTTGTGAAATATCTAAAAGTTCAATTAAGGACTTCTCTGTTATGGACCAGTTTCCTCAGTTCTCTCGCTTGGCACTGGCACTGGCACTGGCACTCTTACAGGAAAACCATCATCTGATTCTCTTTGACTGTCATCCCTTAGATGCATGCATGAATATGAACATTTTATATAGATAGAGAAAAACAAAAACTTTTACTTTAGTATCCTAAAGGTTGATATGACTGATGACTCACATTTAACAATCTATATAATATCTTATAAAGAAAAACCATTTTCTTACATTTGGTCAGCTATAAAGATCTGGTGACTTTTAAGGGTAGTTGATAGTGGAGGTGCTGCTTCGTAAGTTGTGAAACGAACATAGTGGTGAGAAAACGTAAGCACGGCATAGGAATATAGAGATCTGAGGCAGAAAGTCACTTACACCTCAAAAGATGTAAGTTGTTCTTCCTCCTGCTTTTTTTCTTTTCTTTTACGAAAAATATAAAATTTTAGGACCACCATATCAGGAAATGACATTATGGAAGAAAAAATTCTATGTCAGATTAACAAACAGCAGATGAAATCTTCACTGAACCTACAGGAGCTGAAATCAGTTGAATGTGGGTAAAAAGAGAATCATACCTTCGCACATCAAGTGCAACAAACGGAATCAGTCGCTCGGAGAGAAGTTGGGCAATGATCTGTTAAGATGAAAACTAATTCAACATGCAGAAGATGGAAATAGCTTCATTGTTCCAAAGTTTGAAAATCATTCGGTCAAATGATCAATTTAACCAATTCATGAAGCAGGGGGCAAAACCTGGCCAACACGACCAAATCCACAAATAATGATATGATCCTGCAAATCATCTGTCTGCGAAGGAAAAACGGAACTATCAGTCTACACCTTTTATTAAGCAATAAATTTAAGTCAGTGAAATCTTCATTACATTTACGAAGGTAATAATCCAGAAAGATATCATTAAATGATGTAGTCCTTCAAGTAATGAGCTTTGGTAACTGAATATCTGTTACTTCTCAGACAAATGATCTTCGTAATAAATGCTAACATTACCAACAGCAATTAAATTTAAAGCAAAGAAGCAATGAGTTAAAGAACAAATTAAGTATTGAACAGTTAAAATTAGAAGAAGAGAAAAATTATGTTAAATAAGCTCGGAAAGAAAACAAACTGAGGCATAAGGTTCAGCAGAAACCTAATCAGATGATGAAATGAAGCTAGAATTCAATAGACAGTATTTTCAAGGGAAAAAAAAATCTTTGCATAGAGAAACTGCAAGGGTCCAAAAGGCTTAGTACCATAACACTGAGGCATGGGACTTAAATAGCAACAACAAAGTAGAGCACAAAACTTAAGAGATGAATCAGGATCAAAGAAAGGCACTGAAAGGAGAAAGCAGACGGAGATGAAGAATGAAGGTGAAGAAATTTGAGGAAGGGAAGAAGAGAAAAGGGAAGCTTTTCTATCACCAACATTCCAGTTTTCCTAGTCTCCGCAACTGCTTTTTTTTTTAACAGTATTAACTATTAAGACCCCTTAACTTTAATCCTTTAATTCCAATACCCTGTTACTATTGACAACCTGAAACTAAACTGTCAAAAAACAAGATTTTACAAACATGTAAATGGTTTATTCTCGCTTAAAACCAAAGAGAGATTGTGCCACCAAGTAGGAGAGTATACCTCACTTTCCACAGGCAATAAACTTCGCACATCGTGCAGCTCAAAACGAGATGCTATTAATTGGCCTCCAGCAGCTAGATATGGCGTGAGGGCCATTGAAATTCCAACCACAAGAAATAGCAGAGATGACAAGTGAGGAGACATTATACCCTGGAAAAAGAAAAGCAAAATCATGGAGAAAATTTAATTAAATAAGATAATAAACTTATTCTAATAAGATATATTTTTATCATGGGGCAAAGATCCTCAGAGAGCTTAGCACTGTACTGTTCAGATATGTTGCAGCTCTTAATCTATTTAAGGGTAGCTATGAGAAAGAACAAGTCTCTAAGAGGATTTGTAAATAGAAGTAAGACGGCGGCCATAGATAGAAACTGGAAGGATTGGACGGTAGTTTGTCTCCACTTCCCCAATAACAGGATCTCACTAGCTCAACATTTGATTTCAGCACACAGGTCAATTGTAGAAAAGGTCCACAATTCCTTGATAAAGGAAGATGCTGTTTGAACAGCATAGCAATAGAATGGAGAAAAAGAAATGGAATAAAAGAATTTTATCAACGGCTCAGAATTGCTTGTAATAGGTTAAAACTATCAGAGATAAACCTGGTTAACAGCTTCACCAAAAGCTACAAAAGCGAACTCTCCACCAGGAGCAAGTAGGAGACCAACTCTTATTGCCGATACAATTGAAATACCAAACAGTTTACCAACTAATGCAACCAAGATGGTCTTGCCACAAATTAGAAGTCCCAATGAGCCCATAATAACTGGAAAGTTTGAAAGAAGAAGTTTGGGATCAATGGACATTCCAACCTGCAACCAGATGATAATTGTTCAGTTTTGAAGTCACAAAGCAGCAATAGTTATAATAATTTATTCATAAACAATTCTCCCTTCAGCCTGGATAAAAGTTGATTAAAATAGATAAAATGTTACTGAGAAGTACATTCATTCAAAGAGAACAACTCAGGAGAGACAGCTAAGGTCTACAGGTTGGTGAAAACACTAGAGACTGCAGAGCTAGAATCTTTAAATGTAAATAGCACCTTACCAAGACCTATTCTACCTTAACTCCAAATGACAAATTGTAGGATTAGAAAATAGCATTCGCATTGTACAATAAACAAGATTGTCACCTACCGTCATGAAAAAGAGACCCAATAGGAGTCCACGATATGGAGCAATATCTGATTCAACTTGCAACGAAAATTCAGTTTCTGCCAGAAGCAAACCAGCTAAAAATGCACCCAAAGCCATTGAGAGGCCAGCCTGCATTATTTACATCAGATAACACATCATAGCGTTAACAAGATAACAGTTCTAGAAAATTGGGCAGTATACATGAACACATAAACAATGTGGTCATAAGTACCCTGGCTGTCAGAAGACTAGTCCCAAGGATAACAAGAAGGGTATTTGCCGAAAATATTTCTGCATTTTGGTTTTCTGCAATCTGCTTATAAATAGGCCGCAACAGCTGAAATTGGAACAGAGAACGAAAACATTAATGTCCTCACATTTAACAGCAATGTATCTTACAAGACTTGCAAAATGAAAAACGGAATTAAAACCTATTTATATTTTGCAATAGAAAAACATCAAAACCTACTTTAATAATGTATAGACAAAAGCAAATGAAAGACTAAAGTCCAAAATATCGTAAGAGATGTAGTTAGAACTTAAAAACTATATACTAATCATAAACACTATAATACTAGAAGAGATTCTACATGAAGAAACAGGTTACCAGACGTCCTCCAGCAATAATGGCAGTGATGGCTACAATTGCCTTTACAGCAGCCAAACCAAGGGCCTCAGCTATGGCTCCAAAACCAACCTAAGAAGAAATAAGTTCTGTTATAATAGTGGCAGTTTGAGAAAACAGCTATAGTGTAACTCACAACTATCAAAAGCAAAGAATGTTGTTTCCACATGTGATTATAGGGGATTAGCTATTGGCTCTCAGTTTGGTGAATATTACAGGTCCAGTTCACATAGCTGGAATCGTAATTATAATAAACACGAAAATTTTAAATAATTTTTCCAGAAGACAAGACTGTAAAAGAGTCTATACCCCTCCTTTTGATGAATTTGGTGAAATTAGTGGTATCAGTATGAGTAGAACAACCACCGCCAGATCCTGAAGGATAAAGCGAAGAATTTGGTTAATCGTATCAGAAAGAAAAATCTAAAAGTACCGCAGCACTGGCTGTCATCATTTCACGTGCATGAGAGCAGCCTATATGTGATGGCAAGTAAATATATGTGATTCACGTGTATGCATAGATACACATAATATTCCAAGTTTCACCCATGTCAGGAGAGAGATGCGACAGTTTTACTGTCTCTATGCCGATACCTGAAAGAGTAATACAGAAAATGTCGCTCGTCCATGCCGTGATGTGCTCTCACCTCGCTCTTGCAATACCTGCAGATATGCAACATAATCAATTAATTACTAAGGTTTCATTTTTCGACGAGGGAGGGTCACAGGCACATAGACAAAGCCAATTATAGATAAATTACAATTCCTTGGATTGTAGCAAATATGTTGACTCAAAAAGGAAATGATAAGAAAAACTCCAATGTTTATTTGATATCTCGGCATCAACCCTTATCTTATAGCTTCTGGACATTTGGGGAACATAGCATAATAATATTGCCTGCTTAAGCATTAACTTTAGAGTGTTGAAACGGTCACCAAATCAACGTACTTAATGAGTACAACAAACTACTCAAGCACTAAATCGCCCATCATTCATCCAGCAAGGAAGACCTGCTAAATATATAGAAGGATTTACTTGGAGGACAACCGCAGTGGAAGATAAGGCAAGACCATTCCCAATCACTATTGCAGCAGGTCCAGCCTGCCCGGCAACAAAATGAGCAACTAACCCGACCACAACAGCTGTCACTAAGACCTGCGTTCATTTGAATATATTAAAAATTAGTGTGGAATCCTAAAACGTTGAGACCATACTCAATAAACATTATGGAGGGGTGTTTAACAACTCCCAAGTGCTCAATTTTTTTCAATTACCTGAGCAGTACCCAACCCAAAAACGTATTTCTTCATTGAACTTAGTCTCTCAACGGAAAGCTGTCAAAGAGAATACAAGCAGAGGTTATTAAGGCAGTATTTGTAACACATTCGGAAAGAAATAAACTAGTCAATTTTCCTAGACTGTACCTCTAGGCCAATGTTAAATAGCAGGAAGACAACTCCAAATTCAGCTATAGCCTTGGTCCCATGTACATGACGTATGATAGAAAGACCATAGGGTCCAATCAAGATTCCAGCAGCCAAATACCCAAGGACAGGACTTCCTATACATTATAGCAGACAGAAGATGAACCATTAACAGGAAACAAGAGTACGTCTGTCACAGAGGAGCAAAGCGCACATATCTGTGTCACCGAAAACTAAGTGTCTAATAATCAAATATCATGTTTCAATTTTTAAAACATGTTCAAGGAAAGACCTACGAAGAAACCTTTACATCAAAAACAAGTTTGGTGAACAATTTAACATAATAAGCCACTAGTCACTGTCCTCATGCGTTAAAAGAAGGTAGCAAAATTCAATTACCTCCTGGAATTTTCTGGAAGATAGGCACAAAGATAACACTTGCGAGCAATAGCCATAACATGTCAAAAAGAGAAGCTTCCTCCTCATTTATCTGAAATGAGCAACAACACCATTAGCAAGTAGAAGTAAAGCCCCCTCCTATACCAAATGGTGATTGCAGGCATTAAACTAAAGGGAGTTAAGGAAGCATGCCTCTTGATGAGGAAGCATCTCCATTAGTGTCTTAAGTTTCTTGGGAAGTTTTCTTATTTGTCGAACCAGAGGTCTTGCATTTGTTGAAACCTCATCAATGCTGGTGGTAATGATGTCTGGCTGCTTAAACGACTGAGAAATTCGCTCTGATCGATTGACGTAAAAGGCAATTCTGTGAAAGACGTCAAAAGCATATCAAGTACCATAAACAAGCTATACCAATCTAATGGTACAAAGATTGTATCCTAACGAGGCACTTATACATGCAGCTAGAAAGAAATAGCTTCATCTTTCAAAAGCAAAGAATATGAACAGTTTTATAGTAGTTGTACCCTGCTCCCATCAGTAATGAGCCAACCACCAGCTTGGGCAATTGCTTCCTTGCAGATTCCATGAGATTGTGGAAAACTGAAGCAGGTGTGAACTCTTCACCATCTGTGGGAAATGAGAAGAAAGATGCAGGCAAGAAACGGGATGATTTCTTCAATAATGCTTTGGGAGCATTAAGTGAACTGTCCCTAGCTGATTCCTTGTTGACCTCCTGCCTCAGATTTTGAACAATTTTTGGTTTTTCTGTATCAGAATCAGAATCTTTTGAGGAGTCTAGAACTAACTTTCTATCTTCTTCGTCACTCTCATCAGAGATACGTGACTCCTCAGTTGACAAAGGCCCACTTGCCACCCAAGCATCCTCCAGTTCTACCTCCCTATCTATTTCAATAACACTATCGACTGAATTTCTAGGGAGTACCTCATCCTCGCTAAGGGTCCCATCGACCAACACTTGCCCTTGAGTAGATGATCCATTCTGTAAAACTGAAGTTTCTGGGGAGTCAACAATTGATACAGCCAGGTTCTTCTCGGCTTTCTGCAAAGCAATCTCCGCGTCACTGACCCTTTGAGTAGCCTCCAGCTCATAAGCAACAGCTTGTTCAGCTAAAAGCATTATGTTTGCAACATCTTCCTCGGCTTTTAAAGCATTGTTTTGTGCTTGCTCAGCTAGCTCATTCAACCTGTCAACCTCCTTTTGCAGCTCTTCTTTTTTATCCTGCAGACGCCTCAACTCAGCCTCACAACTTCCAAAACGGTCCATACACTCCTTTATATCTTCCTGAGCAGCTAAGATTGCTGCCTCTTCCTCCATCAATGAAGATGAATCTTCCCCTTTGCTATCTTCAGAAGTTTCTGAAGACATACTTCTTTGTTTTGCAGCTTGTACTGAATCAAGAGCAACCTGAAGCCTTGCCTCAGCAAAAGAAAGGGCCATTGTTGCCTTTTGAACTGCTTCTTTAGCGACCATCTCTTCACTTACAATCTCTTGAACACTATCAAGTTGTTTGCTTACATCATCCCAGGCATTAGCCGCTTCATCTTTTAACGCTATAGCAGCTTCTGATATCTTCTGCGCTTTTTCCTCAAACATTGTGCTGTTCAGCTGTGCAACTTCCAAATCCTTGAGTGCCTTCTGCAACAACTCCCTTAGTTCATCCAGATTATCTCCTTCTGTTTCTTCTTCTTTATCTTCCTCCAACTCAATTGCGCAACTAATTTCCGCGATTCCATTAGTATTAGCATTCAGAGCTCCATCTTCAGCACTCTCACTGGGCTCCACATTTCTACCATTACCATAGATAAACGCAACTGAATCATTTCCCTGACACCGAGGCAATTCCACTCCCCTAGAAGCCTTATGGCGCATCAAATTCCCACTCGAATCAGACTTCCACAAAGCACAACTAAATCGTATCCTTGAATATGCTAAACTATTATCACTACAGGCCACACTCCGTTTCAACCTTTTCCCCAGCCTATTCTTACATAAAACCCTAGCATTTCCAAGCAATTTATGATTCAATCCTACATCACAGCTGCTTTTCCCATCTAATATCCTGTAGTTCAAAGCTTCACCACAATGCGAAGCATTTGGCTGCCATAAACAGTAAGCAAAGCCCATCTTCCTCTCCTTTAACACACTAAACGTCAAAAATACACCAAAACAATGCCGCCAATTCTCATTACCTCAAAATCAAACACCTAACAAAACAAATAAAGCAAGTTTTCAACTTCTATCAAAAAACAAGTAAAAATTAATTCACAGGAGCCACAAACAATCAGTTAAAATCACCATAACAAACATTTGCAAGCTGAAAAAACTGAAAGAGATTTCGCGATTAATCAACATTCCGTTTCAATACATATACTGAAGTTAAAGTGAAAATGAAAGTAAAACGGAAGAGAGAAGTTTGAATTTACCGATAGAAGTGACAGTTTCAAGTTCTGAGAGAAGAATATATATGGCGGAAAATTAGGTCAGAAAATGATTGGATTGACTTTGCTTATTGGCTCTTCCTATCAGTTTTGATTTTTTATAGCTTTGTCCGAAGAACAACCTTTCGTTTGCGACTCTGCGCTTACTTGAAAAGTTGAAATGATGAGAAGAAATTTTTTCTTTTTTTCTTTTTTTCTTTTTCAGGTTTTGTTTTCTCCCTCCATTTGGGGAACATGACAAAATTGGATTAGAGGGTTTATTGGTGGATATTCCATTTTATGCATTTACACAATTACCCTTCTTCTTATTGTTTTGATGGAAACTTCAGATACAGATATTTAGTCATGTGATAAGCAGTGGATAACGTACCTACCTGAAGTTCTTTTTTGGCCTTCTTTTTTCTTTTTAAGAATTAATCCAAATAGTTGTTCATTCAATATATATATATATAAATATATATATAAATAATTACTTTTAATCAGTTTATAACCTATACATAAACAACAACAACTACCCGGTGTAGTCCCACAAAGTAGGGTCTGGGGAGGGTAATACGTACGCAGGCCTTACCCCTACCCGAAAGGGCAGAGAGGCTGTTTCCAATCGACCCTCGGCTCAGGAAAAAGAAAAGAAAAGAAAAACAAAAGAGCATTAGTAACTTCAGCAGAATAATTATCTAACATAGACCATAAATCGCAACAATAATTATCTAACATAGACCATAAATTAAAAGCATGCAATAATATCGACCAGTAACTACCATAAGGGGCACAATACAATACGCAAGTCATCTATGTAGAGCCCTACCAAACCCCACCTAGCCCCTACCAAGTCCCACCTAGAAGCCCCTATCCTACAACCCTGATACTAGACCTCCAGACTCTCCTATCAAGGGTCATGTCCTCGAAAATCCGCATTCTTGTCATGTCCTGCTTAATCACCTCTCCCCAATACTTCTTAGGCCTCCCTCTACCTCGACTCGAGCTAGCCACCACCAGCCGCTCACAACTCCTCACCGGGGCATCAGGGCTTCTCCTCCGTACATGCCCGAACCACCTGATCCTCGCTTCCCGCATCTTCTCATCCACTGGGACCACCCCCACCTTCTCCCGAATAACTTCATTCTTAATCTTATCTAACCTAGTGTGACCGCACATTCATCTGAGCATCCTTATCTCCGCAACCTTCATTCTCTGCACATGGGAGTTCTTCACCGGCCAGCACTCCTTCCCATACAACATGGCAGGTCTAACCACAGCCCTATAAAACTTCCCCTTGAGTTTCTGTGGCACTCTCTTGTCACACAAGACTCCTGATGCAAGCCTCCATTTCGTCCACCCTGCCCCTTTACATTGAGTGACATCCTCGTCGATCTCTCCATCCCCCTGAATCACTGACCCAAGATATTTGAAACTGCCCCTCTTGGGGATGACCTGAGATCCAAGCTTCACGTCCCTGCCTACCTCGCTCGACTCGGCGTTAAACTTGCACTCCAGGTATTCTGTCTTAGACCTGCTTAGTTTGAAACCCTTAGACTCTAGAGTCTGTCTCCAGACTTCCAATTTCTCGTTAACAATGACCCTCGTCTCGTCTATCAATACCATGTCATCAGCGAATAGCATACACCATGGCACATCCCCTTGAATATGGCGTGTTAGTGCATCCATCACCAAGGCAAATAAGAAAGGGCTAAGTGCATATCCTTGATGAAGCCCCATAACCACCGGGAAATGGTCTGAGTCACCACCCACCATCCTAACCCTAGTCTTAGCTCCATCGTACATGTCCTTGATCACTCTGATGTAGGCTTCCGGCACGCTCTTCGCCTCCAGGCACCACCATAGCACCTCCCTCGGGACCTTGCCATATGCCTTCTCCAAGTCAATAAACACCATGTGCAGGTCCTTCTTCTTATCCCTGAATTGTTCTACCAATCTCCTGACAAGGTGGATAGCTTCAGTAGTGGAGCGGCCCGGCATAAAACCGAATTGGTTCGCGGATATAGACGACAACCCCCTCACCCTCGCCTCAACCACCCGCTCCCAGACTTTCATGGTGTGACTTAGTAGTTTGATGCCCTTATAGTTGTTACAACACTGGATATCCCCTTTGTTCTTATACAAGGGCACTACTGTACTCCACCTCCACTCCTCCGGCATCTTCTTAGTCCTGAAGATCACATTGAACAACCTGGACAGCCACTCCACTCCTGGCCTACCCACGCACTTCTAGAACTCCACCGGAATATCATCTGGCCCAGACGCTCGACCCCTACTCATCCTACTCAAAGCCCACACGACCTCCTCCTCCCTAATGCGCCTACAGTACCCAAGGTCTCTATGACGCTCTGAATGCCCCCAGCTCCCCTAGCTCTATGTCCCGATCCCCTTCCTCGTTAAGCAGGTTCCAAAAGTACGACTGCCACCTCTGCTTGACTTGAGACTCCCCCATCAAAACTCTACCATCCTCGTCCTTGATGCACCTAACTTGGTCTAGATCCCGAGTCTTCCTCTCCCTCCTTTTAGCCAACCAGAATTCTCCCCCAACTCCTCGTACATACGACCAAACGCCGCATTTTTAGCTTCCGTGACCGCCAGCTTCGCTTCCTTCCTCGCCACCTTGTAGCTCTCCCTATTCGCTCTCCTTTCTTCCTTGCTTGTGCTCCCTACCAACTTAGCAAACGCCGCCTTCTTCGCCTCCACTTTTCCTTGGACTACCTCGTTCCACCACCAGTCCCCTTGATGACGGCCTGAATAACCCTTGGTTACCCCAAACACATCCCGCGCTGCCTCCCTAACCAAGTTTGCCGTCTTTGACCACATTGCGTCTGCTTCCCCAGAACTACTCCACTCTCCACCATCAACTATCCTCCTCTCCAACTCCTGGGCTTTCTCCTTAGTCAGAGCTCCCCATCTAATATGCGATCGACCCCGAGCACCCCTCCTCTTCCTCATCACCCAGAGACCGACATCCATCACAAGGAGTCTATGGAGGGTCGAAAGGGACTCTCCCGGGATAACCTTGTAGTCCTTGCACATCCCTCTATCGCTCTTTCTGAGGAGGAGGAAATCAATTTGAGTCCTTGCCACCAAACTTTTGAAAGTAACCAAATGCTCCTCCCTCTTTGGAAATGACGAGATCGCAATCAAAAGCTCGAAGGCCCTGGCAAAATCAAGCAGCAAAGTACCTCCTCCGTTCCTAACCCCAAGGCCAAATCCACCATGTACCTCATCATAACCACCAACAGCAGCCCCAATGCGACCATTGAAGTCCCCTCCAACAACTAACTTCTCAGAGTGGGGAATACTACTCACCAACTCATCCAGGCCTTCCCAAAAGCGCCTCTTAACATCCCTATCTTGGCCTGCTTGCGGCACGTAAGTGCTGATGACATTGAGGACGCATCCACCGATAACCAACTTAATAGACATTAACCTATCATTCACTCGCCTAACCTCAACCAAGGACTCCCTAAGATCCCTATCCACCAAGATTCCCACTCCATTCCTACACCTCACGACCCCAGAATACCACAGCTTAAAACCCGTCTACATTCCTCGCCTTCGACCCCACTTAGTCTCTTGCACACAAGCTATGTTGACCCTCCTCTTCTGAAGAATCTTCGCCAACTCAATGGACTTACCCGTCAAAGTGCCTATGTTCCACGACCCGATCCTCAATCTTTGAGCTCCCATTTTCCCCTTCCCACCCTCGCCTCCCGTCCCA